>JANHGB010022166.1:1811-14882 GCA_026283785.1 Coracopsis vasa
CTTCATTCAAGATTAAACAAGCACAAGATGAGGAAAGACGACAATTAACACAGCTTAGAGATATTTTAAAATCAGCACTTCAGGTTGATCAGAAAGAGGTGAGCATATAAGGTGGTTTAACTTTGGAATACCCATTTTAATTACTTCTAATGTAATGTTAGTAGTTGAAATAGAGTTGTTTTAACTTTGATCAGCCATCTGATTTCTTTCATTTATTCATATTTGTTTTGATGCTGATACTATGAATGTTTCAACATCGAGGGAAAAAAACCTGCTGGATAAGATTTGGAGATGTGGTTCTAAGCACAAAGGCTGACTACATTAAATGTTTTCTTACTTTCCTTTATAGCTGTATCAGCTGTTGCAGTGTAACTCCTTGCTCTCATGGGCAGAATTGCAGAACACTGAATGGATCTGTTCAAGTACTGCACACCACGTTACTACCACTTTGTACTGCAGTGGAGCTTCACTACATATTGATAAGTCAGCACACAGACTGCATTATGTCCCTAATATTTGAATACATATTCAGAATAGTTATAGTTGGCTCTGTAATTTCCTCCTGGGTTGTTAAAACTTCCGTTTTTAAAAAGCATGTGAGCATTTTACCTAGTGTCCTCTAACAAGTAAAGTAAGCAGGTAGTAACAAACTATGTAGTATAATCACAGTTTTTTGGAGTGCCTTTCTCCCAGGTTTAATTCAGTCTTGTTCTGCTTGGTTCCAGCTTTCATGTAAATCTCAGGTGGTTTCAGGGGCTACTGCTTTGAGACTTCAGGCTGCACTAGATTGCAAGGGTGTCAGGTCACAGTAATTGGGTCAACTCATTGTGGTCAAAGTCATAACATTCCACTGCAGTCAGCTTAGCTGTAGTCAGTTTCATCACTGTAACATAACAGAGTATATTTTAATTACAAGGGTCTGGAATAAGTCCATGCCTTGGGAATGAATAAGCAGATAGCCAGAAAGAGGAATATGGTCTAAGCACTTTTTGGATGAGAGGAAAGGTAGGGAGGAAAGCAAAGGAGAGACAAAGGCTATAAATACAGCTGGATGAAAAACCAATGACCAGTACTTCACAGTTTTCTCCCTTTCCAGATACTACTTTCTGTTAAACTATTTTTAAAAGTACTTGTAATCCCAATATTTAAAAATGTTTCCCCTCCATTATCTGTAAGAATTCCATTGTTTTAAATCTAATAAAAAAGATCACTTAGACAAGTAATCAGAAATACTTAAGGGGGAGCGGGAAGCTACAAAAATCTTGCCTGCTCTAATATGTGCATTCATATTTTAAATTTTGTGTACACACACACACATATACATATTGAACAATCTTACTTTAGCTCTGTTTCAGACTTTATAGGTTTTTCTATCTAGGCTGCTGCTACGTATTTAAATTTGTAGGTCAAATTTTGTCCTAGATGCTCCCATTTACTACAAACATCTATGGAAAGAATGTACCTCTAATGATTACCAGATTTGAAGTATAACCTAGAAATTCATTTCTAACTAGCAAAGCAAGTTAAGATAATTATGAGGAAAAGACAATTGCCAGTTCCACCTACATCTGGAAATGTGAGTCAATGTCATTTGCATTACGGATGGCCTGATTAAATCATTCCAGGTGTCAGCCAGTCTCATGAATCATTATTTCTTTAACCTCATAAATAGGGAGCTGTTAGAATTGTACCACTGTACAAGCAGCACTTATGGCACTGGAGCTCACAGGTCCTAATACTGTTTAGTCCTTTATTTGGATGGTCCTAACTTCTTATTTGGACATCCAAGATTTCTGGGATGTAGAAAATTGGCAGGGAGGTATAACTTCAGGGGAACAGTTGTGATGGCTGTATGTGGATTGCTGCAGAGATGTTTTCCTGAGGGATTTATCCAGGAAAAATGATGATATCAGAATTGCAAAGAAACATTTTGAGAGCTATGTACATCTCTTTCAGGACTGTTCTCCCTCCTGGCTCTTCTTCCTCGCTCCTCTGCCATGCCTTCTCTCCCTAGCCTCCTTTTCCCTTACTTCTCTCCATGTTTCCTCCAGCTTTCCACAGGCTCCTTCTAGCTACTGTTGCTGCCACTTAGCCCACTGTGAATGTGTAGCTCTTCCATGTGCGGTAAGAAATAACACATGTTGCACCTCCAGATGGGTGATAAGGGCATGGGTCCACTTCAGCCTTCTTTTAGATTTTAACCTGGATTAGTCTGTGTCAATGGAAGGAAGAGAGGTCAAATCTAAGCCTTTCAAACATACATTGTGAAAATGGGCGCAGTCAAGGGATGGCTTGACCTCAATTGTTATCTTCAAGGGTAATGGTTCGATTAAGAGAGTAGGCGTATGGTAGTCATTAATTCTCAGGACTTGGCACCAGTAAGAAAACTCCTTCATATTAGGATGCTGATCAGGGACACACCCTTGCTTTTAATTACTAGCAGATTCCTCCACCCACTCAAGGAGTACATTGGAATATGTAGGTGAAATGATTAAATGTAGTAATAAAGCAGTCCCAGTATTGCTGATGTTAAACCAGTCACAAAGCCCACCCTTAGCTTCAGTGGCAGATGAAGCAAATTCATTGGTTTATAAACTTTGACGGAAGCTTTCATGTGGAGCAAAAGAAGACAGTGCCAGTTACTGTGCCCTTGCTGGTGCAGGATAGGGTAAGTACCAATCCTAATGAAAAGTGAGCCTTAACTGTTGGTCAGAAAAAGAGAGGGCTCACAATATTGATGCAGGTGAATAGTAAGGGGGAAACTGCAATGGCAATATACAACAAACTTCACTTGAGCAGGAAAAATCAGCTACCAAGACATGTAATGAGATACCACTGTCTAAACTGCAGTCCTGTTGAAAGAAGCTAATGGTTACAGGCAAAGCAAACGTAAGTGAGCAATACAGTGCTGTTGTTACAAAAGAAAAATGCTGTTAGGACAGTATAAACAGGATAGCCTTCATGAAGTCACTCAGCATTAGCTGCACTATTCTGTCTGGTTTGGGGTGCTAGGTTTCAAGGGAATTATGGACCAGCGGGAGAAGGTTTGAGCAAGAGAAGTAACAAGGACAGAAACCTTGCACTAAAAGATAAGGAAAGCTTGAGCAAATCAGAATTGTGTAACCAAAAGCAGAGAAGATTGCAGGAAGGGAAAAGGAGAATGTAATAGCCTATTACTGCAAAAGGATGATAAGAAAGATCATTTATACTTGTGGCTAGGACAACAAGTAATGGGCTCAAAAGAAGAACAGTAACAAGGCTTCCCAGGGATATAATAGTAACCACACTCGGAGAAATACTTCCTTGGAGAGAATTAAACCCTTATACCACTGGTTAGGGAGCAAGCAAAACAACCAGGACAAAGTCCCCAGTTGTGTATTCTATATATTGTGTAGTCTGTAAATTGTGACCCAAAGAGCTTGACCTTAACCTACATGTTATTGCAACCCTGAGAGCTGGATGTGCATCTGCAGCTCTGATCTTCAAGATACACATATGCTTATGTAACTTCACTAATGGAAATGCTCCTACTGACTTTAGTGCAAGTACTCACTCAAGGAAAATTCCATCAGTGAGTTTACTGGGCCATCGCCAGCAACAGTGTAATGGAATTATTTGCTTTCAGTAGTTGCCACATTTTCTTTCCTGATTTGAATTAAACCATAATAAATATGAAGAACAAAGCAGGTGCAGGGGGTCAGAATAAAAGAAACTAGAGAAGTGAAGGGCAGAGTAAGGACTTCAAAACTCATGTTCAAATTTCAGCATGTGCTCCAAAAATGAAGTGGATGGACTCTAACTCATGAGTACTTTTAAGTGTGAAGAAACAGTATTTCAATCACAGTGGACGCAACAGAAAAGGGGAGGTATAAGAAGGCATTAACTAGAATCCAGGAAGGGAAAAATATCTAAACCTGCCATGGAAATATGTTTATATGATGTGAGACAAGGAAGTATTTGTTACGGAAAATAAATGCACGTGTATCTGTGTGAAAGACTGATGTATGTACCTCTATGTGCAGTTATATATCGCTTATATTTATGTTGCAGCTTTGGAAAATGTTTGTCGGGAATTAGTACATTCAAATTCTCATGATGATGCATGAAATGTTTCTGCTTCACAGCCTAATGACAAAGCAGAACCATCTGCCATGATTGCCAAGGAATTGCTAAATAAAGCATGTTATTTCACCTAGGCATTGTGAAATACACCAGCAGAAATCATGGCCAGCTGTCCCGCACAAGGCTTTGTCATGCCTGTAGCAAATAAATCTTTGAGACCTGAAGAAATAGAAAAAAGGAAACAAAGAAATGATTGTCACAAGTGCAACTGGAACTATAGTACACTACACATCCCTCACGTTCAGACAAGAGGGATAAGAAAAGCCGTTACTGTCAAAGATGAGAGCTGGAGCGATGCAAGAAGTACACAGCAAATAACTTATGGGATGGTTTCTCCATACTTCGACTAGGATAGAGAGAGGCAGGCTAGTTGAGATTGACAGCAACCTTAGGAATGTGTTTCCTAACTGGAGACTTTGAGTTTGCAGGCACAGGGCTAGACAGGAACTTGAAGCAAAATCATGCAAAGAAATGAAGCATAGAAGTGACCTAGTAAAATAGAAGTTTGAGTTAAGTTTTCAGATATATTTATGTGAATTGGCCGCACCAGAAGATTTCAGAAACATCAGCGTTATCAGTTTCCTTGCTAGCACAGCAGTTGTTACAGAGTGTTATTTCAAGTAATTCCTCTTTATTGTA
Source organism: Coracopsis vasa (assembly GCA_026283785.1). Taxonomy (NCBI): domain Eukaryota; kingdom Metazoa; phylum Chordata; class Aves; order Psittaciformes; family Psittacidae; genus Coracopsis; species Coracopsis vasa. The sequence continues at coordinate 6,573 of JANHGB010022166.1, forward strand.
TCTGTGCACAGTCAATAATCAGAACAAAATGTCAGGAGGAAGAAATTATTTTGAAACCTCATCAACAACAGCAAGCTATAAGAAGATGTGTGGGAGAAGAGCCTTGTTACTGAACTAGTGTAGGCTTTCTAGGGTATGCCTCTTGAGAGTGATCCTTCTTTTAATTGCTAGGAAGGACACAAGGGTGCAAGGCAAATAGAGTATTCACAGGAGTCTTCCTATTGTTTTCTAGGAGAGTGGATTGTGCTTTGGTTTGGCTGGGGTTAGCACCAAGCCTTTAGCAAATGAATGTGTAAAATGCTAATGCAAATATAGGTACTTTGTCTTTTTTGTTTCCATCTTCATTTGCTTTACACAGTAAAGAGCATCAGAGGCTATTTGAATAATGTACTTTTAGTGAGTTTGCAGAAATTTGCATATGGATGTCAGACAGTGAATTTCATAGAAGAGGATATATTCTGGGGAGAAAACCTGAGAAAGTAGAGAGCTGATAAAAGGGAAATGTAGACATCAGGGAAGTAAACAACGGAAGGTGCAGATGGAACAGACAAGAGAAAACATATAGCAACACTTCTTGATTAAAATAAAGGAATTGGCTGTGCTTACATAGCACATTGTATATAGGGTGTGGGGGGAGGCTGACACTAGCTTCAAATACTCCTGGACCTTCACTGCTCTGTTCCCACAGCATGGCATGCCACTTTGAAGCTGTGCCAACAAATGTTTTTGTGTGGCCTCACAGTGAATCAGACTGAGTTCACTTGAACTCATTTTTACCAGGTCATTTTTCATCAGGATGGGTTTACTAATGTGGTATACAGCATGACAGGCAAACTCCTGAAAATAATGTATAGCGAAATCACAACTGTACTTCATGCTGAAAGAAGAATGTGGGAGTAGTTCCAATTCTAAGCAAGTGCTTCAGGAAGGACAATGTTCAGATAAGGCAGACAAAACCATACCTGAACATTTTAGTTGAATATGGACTCTATGTGGACACTGGTGAATGAGTACTGTTGAAAACAAAGAACACAATAAACACTACTGCAAGCAGAAGTATTAGAAAATAAAAAGGACCAGTGCTTGGGAACTGGAAAGGCTTTAAATAATTCAATGTGGTTTTGCTGAGATCAGCTAGTATTTTTCATTTGTGAAGATCATAATATACCATACTTGTAGAATCTGAAAAAATTCACAAGTGTTTCCCTTGATGCCAACAGCTGATTTCACAAATTTAGCCCCTAGCATTAAGTACCAATCTTTACAAATTCCACTTCACAAGTTGTGCTAAAATAATCTTCACCTATTTTCAAGCTTGTCATGTGTACAGATTTTTTTTCTTTCAATTTCATGCCTGTAGCCACACATTCTTTTATGGAACAGAGCAATTTTTATGGCGGTTGGAGGGGAAACCTTCACTGTGTTTCCTTGTGGGACTGCTTTCATCATCTCCTGTTTATAAGAGCTTGTTCGGTGCTTTAGGCAAATTTTGAAAGCTGAAAAGGGAAGTGTATTCAAAATCAAGACTCTCTTGCATAAACCATATACACAGTGTACTTTGAGAACTCCAAACCTTAGGAAAATATTGTAGTCTGTTTTGTTTTCTAAATACAACAAAGCTGCGGAGACAATTTTGAACTTAATGTGTTGTGCAAAAATGGTAATGGCAAAATTGTTCATCAAGGGTTCTAAGTTTTTTTTCCCTTGAAAGACATGAATCTCTACCTTTTTCAAATAACTACAAAATTTGTGTTGCATTTGGATGTGGTGGTGAATTTCAGGAAGCCTCATGCTCAAGCACCCCTGAGGTCACTGGGCTGTGTTGCACATTTAGAAATTGAACCCACTGAATGCACTATAATGTGTATATTAATTCTTTTTCATAAATATGGATGTAGCATTTTGCATATAGCAAGGCCTGCCAACCCTAGATTTTAAATATATGCTTGTTGCCCACTGCTAGGAAGCCTGGCCTTTCTTTTTTCTTCTGTATAGTATTGATTTTTAACCCACAAGTTGCAGCAAATCATAGCCAATTTGCCCTTTGGCACTCTTCCTTGGGTTACATATCAGATAGGTTCTGATGAGGTCCAAATGAATAAGGATATTATAAAAATGCAGGGCACAGAAGACTGTGCCTGAACGTGACATATAGATGAAAATGGTTGACTTAAGGTTGTTAAGGACTGCTTCAATATATAGGAGAAAGAGGGACCTCACATATATGTTTGGGATACCCAAAGCCATCTCTGCCTGTAGACGGACAAGAGGCATGTGCCGGCACAGAGATTCCAAGCCTGTCAAATTCACTGTACTAAAAGCATCCGTTGCTTCCCCATACGCACATGCTTTCCTTGTGTCTTAATGGTTCTGTTGGCAGGTGTACTCATGGCAATAACCAGTTATAAACAGGAGTTAAATCTTCAAAGTTAGTCAATTCTGTGCTTGACAGAGGTTAACATGCTGTAGGAGATAAATAGAATAACAGATGTTTTCCTTCACTTGATGTTTATAGACATTCAAAGCCTTTCTGAGCTGTGTTAAACTGGTTTCTGCCTAGCCCAGCATAATTTGGTCCTGAAAAGAGCAATTAGAGAACAAATCCTACCTCCCCACCCTTTTTTACAGTGTATAATACAATGTGGGGAGTGGTGTGGGGTACAGTACTTATAGATCTAAGGTGCTGCGATAAGAGGGAAAAAAACCAAAACAGATCCCATTGCTTCCGTAAGTGCAAGTCCTGCTTTACTGTAGTAGCAATGTAGCTACACATCTCAAATATGTGATGGGATAAGTTTTGTAGAGCTCTAGTGTACCACAACTTATTGGGATGACTTAGTGTTACACTTGCCACACAGTCAAGCATAGGTAGTGTAAAATGATGAGTAATATTAAATGTGAAACTGAAGCAGGGTACATATTAATCCGAGACGAAATAATCAGCATTCAGTTTACTTCTATGAAGGTCTTAAAAAGCCTATTTTGAAGGTAATAGACCTAGTGCCTTGAGAATGTGTGTACCTAGTTTTATTTACATGAGCAGTTCTCTTGAGCTATCCATTAGAATAAAGAGCATTATATACTAAAGACAAGGTTGACTTTCACCTTTCTTGATTTTAGTTTTTAACTCACTAGGAGAAGATGCTTTCCCAGATGAAGAGTTAATAAAATTAGCCAAACTCTGACTTGACAGCATTTCTGTCTGTGTCCCCTGTGGTGTTGTCTGAACGTAGAATCTTTAGAGGTAGTTGACTGCCTTTTATCAGAAAACTTCAAATAAAAAGGGCTTTTTTTGCCTTAACTCTGTCACCTAATGTTCAGATAATCTGTTGTTCTCAATGCAATCTTGTAAAATAAAAATTACACTAAAAGTTTAGAAAAACAAATATTAAAATCAACACAGAGTTGAAGACATCATCTGTGCCCCGAGATCCTGTTGGGAATTGTCTTCAAGGGCTGAGGATGAGTGGACAGTAAACACATGAAAAACAAAAACAGAGTAGCACAGTGTATAGTTATATTCGTGAATGCTCACGTTTTAAACTCATGGGGCTGGTAGAAGAATCCGACAAAGTAGAACCCTTACAATGCAGGAGTGTAGAAGTCATGGATCTATCTCTGCACATTGCTGTCTCAGAAACAGCTGTATAGTAGACAACTGCCTTACTGTAACAGTTATGCAGTCTGCTTATATTAGGCCAAAACCCTAGCCATATATATAGCCATAGACTCTAGATACAAGTCTGTGAACCTTGTTATTCCTGGTGCAAGCTAAAAGGTTGTCTTAACAGTGGAGAGCTCGACAGTAGAACATTGTTGATGTTGAATTGCAGAATGGTACAAATGCAGTAACACAGCTACTATTTGGTACTACTTTGTAAGGTGCTTTACACTTTAGTAAGGTACTACTTACTTTGGTAAGAAAGCCAAAGTACTGAACAGAAAAAAACACTACAGAAAGCAATCAAGAATATAGACAAAGGACAGCAACAACTAGAGTGTGAAACTCCTGATATGGAAAATCTGGAAATTTTACATGTATTTTATTATTCAAAAGGAAGAAAGAATAGCAATGACTGTTTTATATCACTGCTGATTACTCACAGATGATGAAGTGGGAAAGAAAATTTGAAGTAATGATCTCTTCTTGGATGAATCACAAACATGTTTTAATATACATAGTATAGTTAGTGATCCTACCTGCTGGCTGTCTTTTGCAACAGGAATGCACATCCATCTGCAGTGCTGAAGGTGGCTATTGTTACCAATACTGTTTGCTGCCGCTCCCTTTTTCTAGCTGGGAAGAGGAAGGTGTTACCAGATTACCTGGCACACCAGTCCTATGACAATAAAAGTAAACATTGCTAGTGTATAATGATACTGATAGCTCTTCACTGGGATGAAAATAAGCCCTGTGCAACAGATAAAGATGCAAATAAGAAGTATTTCTCTGTAGCAGTAGTGAAGCATGGAGTTATCAGAAACAGACAACAATCAGGAATGTACTTTAGCTATGAATGTATTTTTTAAATTAACTTTTCAAATTATTGCAGTAACTTGATAGTTGAGTAACTGCATTGGTAACTAATCCTACATTCCCTTTGAGAAGAGTCACGTGCTTTCCCCAGCTACAGAAATCCTTAACAAATTTCCAAGAGCACATGTGTGTTCAGTCTAAGTGCTCTCTTAATGATTAAGGCTTCCAAACAAACACTGTCCAGTTGTCTTCACTGATAACTTAAAATTTTGGTGCATAGCACGTGAACCTTGAAAGTGAATCCATTTAAAGGATTTATTCTGTATTTAGAACACAAATGTTGCATTACCATGCTTCCTTAGGTAACTTGCCTATGGGGCTTTCTTGATACATAACAGACCTCATTCGGTATAAATTATTGCAGCTCATTTGACTGCTCTGAATCAAAGCTACTTTGAGGAAGCCAAATATATGCCCAAGCTTTTCAACTTTCTTATGATCATATTTATGTGTTTCTTCAAAAATTTTTGTCCTTCACTATCAAAATAAGTGGCATGATTGCTATATGTTTGTATTGGGGCTTTGTTTTTTTTGGCATAAGTTGACGTATGTCATAAATATTCAGTGCCCTCAAGACAGATTTTGCTATTTTTATAGGCTTTAAATTCTCCTTTCTTCTGCAAGTCTGGATTCCTCTACACTTTCTATTGTAAAACCTTTAGAAAAATGTATCTCTGATGCATCACTTTGTTTACAACATAAACTGACATAAACCAGTCTGATATCTAAATTCTATCTGTTCAAGAGAACAGCAGATTTTGTTTCTTTTATGATGACCCATGTAATTATTCTGGATTGCTTTAAAATTTCCTTTATATATTAATATGCCACATTTTTTTTAACTATCCATGTTTCTATTAATGCTTTTATTTCTAGGAGTACAATTGTGTTAAAGTCCATTACATATGAGTAATAAAAAGTCCTTTATCTTTCATCTTTGTTACAACAGTGATAGTTTCTTGAGGTATAAACCCCTGAAACTAAGCAGAACCTTAATCAAGAAATGTTTTCTGAAAGCTGAACCAGATTATAATGTATGGTGTTGAAGGCACTGGCTATTTTTGTCCAGGTTTGACTATTGATTTGACAGAAAGCATTAGGTGCCGAGACTGTGAAAGTCATAGCCCAAGCAGAAGCTCTTCTCTAAAGTAGAACTGAGTGGTTTGCTTAGTTTAATCTACAATTAAGGAGTAATACTGGGTCTGAAACTAAACTCTTCATTTACCAGACCCTGAGTGAGACTTGGTCCCCCCTAGACTATACTTCTGTCTTCTCTGTTGAAATCCTGTAAATTTTTTTATCTTTCTAAATGCTATTTAAACTGCAGTATTCTATCAGGCAAACCTTTTTTTTTTTCCCCCTTCCTTCATGTCCTCCCTTCTGCTCAGAAGCAGATGTGTTTATTACGAACCCATTTCCTGGACAGTTTCATTATCTTTTCTGGGGAGTTCTAATACGGCTTACTGGCCATTCTGAGCATTCTTCACACTTGTGCATCTGTTTCCCTTCCGGGCAGCTTTCCAGGCTTCATGTCAGTCTGCTAAGAGGGAAATAATGCTTGAGTATGAAGATTCATAATTGATTACTATCTTACAGGTGCCTGAGATGAAAAGTTTTGTAAGCTGCTGAATCCACCTGTTACACTGCAAATTCATAACACTTTATTCAGCTCTTCTCACTGCCTTGTTCAGGCTGTGTATGTGCAACGACTTATTACTTACATTCCTTGGTCTCATAAGGTGAAATTTTCATTTGAATGTTCATTGAGTTGAACTGTGTCTTATAACATAACATTTCATAGAATCATAGAATGGTTCAGGTTGGACCTTAAGATCACCAAGTTCCACCCGCCTGCCATGGGCAAGGACACCTTCCACTAGACCAGGTTTCTCACAGCCCCATCCAGCCTGGCCTTGAACACTTTCAGGAATGGAGCAGCCACAGCTTCTCTCAGTAACCTATTCCAGTGCCTCATCATCCTCATAGTCAAGAACTGCTTCTGAATATCTAATCTAAATCTGCCCTCTTTCAGTTTAAAGTCATAACCCCTTGTTCTTTCACTACATGCCCTTGTAAAATGCCCCTCTCCAGACTTCCTACAGGGCCCCCCTTTAGGTACTGGAAAGCTGCTATAAGGTCTCCCCAGACCCTTCTCTTCTCCAGGCTGAACAAGCCCAGATCTCTCAGCCTGTCTTCATAGAAGAGGTTCTCCAGCCCTCTGATCATCTTTGTGGCCCTCCTCTGGATTTGTTCTAACAGGTCCACATCCTTCTTATGTTGGGGGCCTGAGCTGCTCAATCCTCAACAGATTCCCATTGCTCCCCCTTCAATTATTAACCCTAGCCATTGATGTGATGATGGGCTGCATTTGTTTTTCCTTTGTACAGTGGTTGGCCTGTAACTTAGAAGATCAGTGTTATTGGTGACAACTAAGTCTGTTACTATGTGGCTGATAAGTCCATTTCTGTGTTTGTTCACATGGTGAAGTTTCACAGCAATGGCAAATGCAATAAAAAGGAAGAATCTCTATAGTATCATTAGCAGTTAAAGCATTCATTGAAGTTTGTGTTTCCATTCAAAATACAGTGTCTTGATTTAAAATCCCAGTGTTATTAGATCCGTCTGCACACCATAATTTTGTAAGATGTTCCAAGGCATCCCTACCTTTATACTGACTAATCCTGTTTCTTTTCTTCCCCAGCAAATCCGGATACTTAACATGCAACCACATTTAGTATCACAGCCACAAAGGAGGACAGGACTATTATCCCATTTACAAATAAAGAACCCGAGGCACAAATAAGAACAGTGACACATCAGAGGTCATGCAGGAAGTCTGTGGGAGAACTGAGAGCTGAGCTCTGGTCATTCAAGTCTGAGGTTAAAGACTGGAACTTTCCTCTTTGATGGAGGACTGAAAATACTGTATTGAATTCAATATGCTTACAGGAACTTGGCGCTGTCTGATAATTTCTTCTTATTTATTTTGCAAATCTGGGTAAGGGATCAAGTTAAAGCCCAGCCTATTTCTTTGTTGTTTTTTTTTGTTTGTTGTTTTTTCTTTTTTAATTGACAGCTACCCATCAAACTACTAAGTTTATTAGGGTTTAACTTCATGTATCATTCCTTGTAATGGTAAATGTCAAATACTCTGCTGTTCTCTTTTAAATATTTTCTTAGATTATTGTTGGAGCAAGTCCAGAGGAGGGCCACAAAGATGATCAGAGGCCTGAAGCACCTCTCCTATGAAGACAGGCTGAGAGAGCTGGGCTTATTCAGCCTGGAGAAGAGAAGGCTCTGGGGAGAGCTTGTAACAGTCTTCCAGTACCTAAAGAGGGCCTACAAAAAAACTAGTGAGGAGCTTTTTACAAGGGCATGTAGTGATTAGACAAGGGGGAATGGCTTTAAACTGAAAGAGTGTAGATTTAGATTAGCTATAAGGAAGAAGTTCTTTACTGTGAGAGGGTTTTGAGGCACTGGAACAGATTTCTTAGAGAATTCTCTTTAAAAATGTATGTACCCTAAAAACATTTACACATCAGAATATTCAATCTTCATATCTGAACAAGACAGGCTTCTCAAGTCAAAGACTTACCGTGTCAGAGAACATTCTGATAATAAGGTATTACTTCTCCTTGTCTTAAAACAGACCTGTAAAAGGCAAAATACCCCAAAACTAGCCGTGACTGTGGTTGAATGGCAAAGTTGAGCAGGCTTGTAAGCAGTAACATAATTTTTTAACTGTATGAAATAGTTTCCTTGTTTTTAAAGTG
>JANHGB010022169.1:5019-24643 GCA_026283785.1 Coracopsis vasa
GGGCAGGATCACCTCCTTCGACCTGCTGGTCACGCTCCTTTTGATGCAGCCCAGGATATGGTTGGCTTTCTGGGCTGAGAGCGCACACTGCTGGCTCATGTTTGGTTTTTTGTCAACCAACACCCCCAAGTCCTTCTCCACAGGGCTGCTCTGAATCACTTCACCCAACCTGTAGCTGTGTCTGGGATTGTTTTGACCCAGGTGCATTTTTTGATCTGCTGAGGACAGGAATTTGGCTAAATTATCTCTTGACCTCCCTTTATGAAGTTTTTTTCCTTATAATTTTGTTTCTTCTCAAGTTTTTCTCTGAATCTTGAATCACCTGATGGGAGAAGTTTGCATTCACATTTGGTGGCTAGGAAATACATTTTGCAGCAGTACTGGCATAGGAATAACTTTCAGCAGTATAGAACTTTACTGGTCTGCTCTGTAAAATGTATAGTCAGGAAAAGGGAAGCGAGATCTTTCCAGAGATGGTTGTGATCTGATAAATAAGCATGTGTGTTATTTAAAACTGTGCATTCGATTTGCAGTACTGCTCAATCATACTTTAATTCTTTTTAGTCTAATGATTTTAGAAAAATGATTCAAAACATTTAATCAAATGCTTCTCAAAAAAACCCAACAACAAAACAAACCCCAACTTTTCCTCATCTTCCCTTTTCTCTCCTCTTTTAGCTCATTATCTCAGTCCACACTGTGCACCCAGGCAGAGCCCCAAAATGTATAATAAGTTTCATTGTGGGAATGACACTTGCATGACCTGACCTTAAAGAGACTAGGTAAAATTACAGTTTTGATTGGAAATTGCTGCCGCTCTTTTATTGGCATTTTTTGAAGTAATGTATTATTCAGCCTTAATGGCATTAGGTATTTCATCTACGTTATTACTTTTCTGAAAAGTTAGAAAGGTAATCAACAAATCTGTGTTGCATTTTTTTCTTTTCTATAGATAAGTATAGCTTTTAATAGCTGAATTTAGACTGAAGAGGCGACATTGTGACTAACTGGCATGGAACCAGATTCTGATAGCATCACAGTGTGATATAGGTCAAGACTTAATTTAGTCTGGCTTCTAGTGTGAACAGATTCTCTTCTAATGTCATGTCTTTGTTCCTGACATAAAATAATAGCTATTTCTATTTACATCCCATTTTCAAGCCATAAAAGTCTATGCCAGTACTAAAATGGGAAGAAAGGTATAGGATAAAGATAGTGTCCTTGCTATAGTTCAGTTGTTTCTAGAAGAACAAAAATAGGTGTTGGGGACTTCGTTTTTGTCCTGCTCTTCTAAAGATGGCTGAATAAAGGTAAGATAAGGCTTGCATCTTTAAGTCACCTAGTTAGTGTAGCAATATATGTTGATTTATGTTGTGAAGCCCTCCAGTTTCTAACTTGCTGATCTAATTCAAATGAATCTGCTGCTGGGATTTAGTATGTGAAAACTGAGTTTTGCAGAGACTGCAGGTACTTGTTAGAGAATTTACACCTAGCTTATACTTGTGAGTAATGCTGTGTTTTGATCTTTCTGGTTTTAAACATGTAGTAGAATCACATTTTCCCATCTTCTAGTTCCTTATCTCTCCTTCTTGACAAAGTAACAAAATGTATTCCCTCTCTCTCTTTTAATAAGCCAGACTGTCCTCTCTTTCTGGCAGCCAAGTTTCTGGTCTTTCCAAGTTTTCAGTCAATTATTCGGGAACTTGCTGCTGTTTTGTTTTGTAGTATTTGTATAATCTTCTTCTTACTGCTTATTGGGATTGAGTTTTATATGCATGGGATCTTTAATCACCATTTTTTGGCATCTTAGCATCTTGAATTAAATTTAAGCAGATGAAAGAGATCAATAGGTAAGGTCTTAAATATTCTTGATAGCCTGATGCTCCTATATTTTGCATGCAGAAAGCTTCCAGCTGCTCTCAGATTGACAAATGAACTGAGTTTTGAATGTGTCCCCTGTTTACTTTAATGATCAAGTGTTCAGGTATTCCAAACCCCATGTTCTCTCTCTGCATTGAAGTGCATAGGCCTAATAGCAGGAAGCTTCATACAGATTAGTTCAGTATATAGTACATTTCTGGTTTAATGCCATTGGAAGTAGTTCATCTTAAATATTTGTAAGTATCTTCAGACTTGAACTCCAAACACAGCATCTTTTAACTGCTTCAGGCTTGCACACTTGGGGGAGAAGGAGGAGCAGCTTATTTCAGTAGCTGGCTTTTGAGAACTAGAACTGAGAATGTTATTCTTTGTCACCTGTGTTCCCTATAAATATTTTTTGAATTTGGTATAAAGTTGCTGTAAATCAAAACTGTCTCACCTTAGTACGTATACAGATGTTTCAGTTAGCCTTAGATATTATTGCATTATTCCAGCCTTTGCAAACAAGTTTAAAAAAAAATAATCTAGAGTAGTTACTATATTCTCTGATATTGTTTATGGTAAGGACTTGTATCAAAATACACACACTGTCCTGCTGTAGGAAGGTCGCACACTCAGAACGTACAGAGTATCTGTTGTCACTATGTAAAGCCTTAAGACTTGTTGACACGAAAGTTGGAAGGTAATACAGCATGTGGAGCAAAAATTTAAAAGACATTATCAACTATGTTATCGTCATTCTACTAGAATAATTGTAAAATTCAAGACATTAGATATAAAGATTTTATTGTTGGTTAATGACTTAGAAATACAAAAAGAGGGAAATCCCACAGGTGTAAGCACAGCGAAAATCTCTGCCAAGGTGCAATTTGGGCAGATGCCATTTAACCCCCCGAAAAAATCCTGCCAGGAGCTTGGATAGAGTTGTTCAGACTCACTGCCTAAATAGTCTTTACAGTCTATTGGATGATGACAATGCATAAAAATATATTAACAAATCCCAGTAATGGGATAATACCAACATCTTAGTCCTACATACGACTGAAAATAAACACAGCACTGAATATAAAGGAGCAGAAAGAAACTATCCAGCCCCTGTATTGCTGTTCTTGCTAGCCTGATTTCCTAGGGAAAATGGATCTATGCAATCTTGTCTTGCTGGCTGTCCTTATTTAATACTTTCATAACCCACTGGCTATGTTCAGCCAAGCTGAAACAGAGGCATAACTTGTCTCTAAGACTTTTCTTTCTTTCTTTCTTTCTTTTTTTCTTTCCCCTTGATTTGTGAAGAAGATGGATAGATAAGGACAGATAAATTTGTGTCTCCTGCATGAAAACTTCTGTATTGTCACGTAACAGAAAACTGAACGTTGTGGGGTGACGATTGTGGGGATTGTGCCCCGAGAGCAGAAAAAGTCAGCCGAGACACAAATCAGTAGGAAGCCAGGCCTCAGTAACTCTTGTGTATGGAAAACTCGTGATTTAGTTATACCACCATGATCCTTAAAATCTCTGTTCACAGCACACAAATTTTGAAACTGTTTACTTTTCCAGTAAATTTTCTCTCTTAATATTTTTTTGTATAATGGAGGGATTTTTTACTTACACCTATTACTGCTTTTCCAGTGTCATGGCATCTATGTATATCTAGGCTAAATTCTGCTGCCAATGACAATGCAAACCACTGTCATAGTTCACTTTTGCCCTATATTGCAATTAGTGGTATCATTTTTGTCAATGACAAGCTTGCATTCAAGTCTTCAATAAAAACGTGTAGTTTAAAATCTCCAGATTTCAGTTCTGAAACAGAATTTGTGACTATAACTCATGCTGATGATTCTGGGGAAAGGAAGAGAAGGGTTGGATTCTGATGCACAGTGACTTTCTTTGGAAAGTTTTTCCTGTGTCTGTCATCATACTACTAGTTGTTGTCAGTTTGTTCCAGACTTTCTACCATAGAGGATGTGGTGCTTTGCTTCAGGTTATTAGCACTGTCTTGAAAAAAGAATATCTAGGACAAAATAATAGCTAAAGATGAAGCGTGAGAGGGAGGGATGAAAGGGAAAAGGCTTTTCATTTTCTGCGTTAAGTAAGCTCTGCCAAAATCCTTGGATTGCAAAGTTGACAATTATTTTCTTTAGGTGTCTTCCTAATTTCTTTCGAGAAGCAACATGTAATCTCATTGAAATACTTTTGATTGGTAGCAGGGCCTAGCAGGGTTTTATGAGTAAGATACGTGTGTATTGTCCATGGACTTGCAAAGTTTATCATTTCCATAAAATACCCTCATTGTACCTGCCTTTGAAAAGAACAGCTGAATTTTGCTATTAGGTTCTGTGTATTTCAACGGAATTGAAAGCTGCTGCTGCTGCTGCCACACGGGCACCCTCATGGTGGTTCCCAGCTGCAGCAGCACTGGCTGCTTGCTTTGCATGTTTAATTCTTTGTCTGCACCCAGGGAAACAGCTGTGAATTTCTGGAAGAGAGTTTCTTTAAAGAAGGGATTTCCATTCCTCACTATGTCACAATTCTAAGTTACAGATTTAAAACTACTGATGGGGAGGGTGTAGGGCTTCAGTCTCTGGGTCAGTGTTTGAGGCCAGAATTTCCTTTTTAGGAAGCTAAAGTTATTTTCAAATCAGAGGGTTTTTTTAAAAACAAACCAACCAACCAGCTAACAATTTGCAGCAGTGGTAGCAGGTTAAAGCCAACCAGAAATTACCAGTTTTAAAGGGGTTTTCTTTGAATGTTTCTTCACAGAACTTTCTTTTGGGCATCAGAGCTATGCTGATAGCAGAAGTCAAATGTAAACCATTTTGTCTTGTTGCTTTTCTGTAAAGAAACCTAAAGCAAATCAGTAAACATAAATATTACTACTAGTATATTAATTTGCATAACTTGCAGGAATCCTAAATCAGTTTGTAGTTGGCTTTACATTTTAACCCAAGAGGATGTGAAATTCAGCTTTCATGACAACAATGATTGTAGGTGACATGCAGAACTTCGCTTTTGAAGGAACCCACCAAGAGCTTGAGGCAGCCAAGCTTTTCTGCTCCGTGTCCTTCATATAGAAAAAAAGCAGTGGCCATGGCCAAAAGTAGCTGCTGAAAAGGAAATCTCCAAGCTCCTGAGGATTCATAGAAAAATTCTTTGCTGACCATGACTAGAAGAGGAGTTAGCTGTCTTGCTGGTTCTTGCTGGTTGGCAGCTATCCCTGTTCCAGTATTTTTTCATCCTAATGACATTTATCTATACACCCGAACTCAAAGTGAGATAGATGAGTTCTATATGTGTTTGAATACGATGCAAGATGTAAGAGTAGTCTGAGACACAGAAAAAGGATCAGTTCCCAGAAATAATGATGACCTAGTACTTCTACAGTCTTCATAATTTCCTAGGCATGAGTGAATGTATAGCTTCTGCAACATGTGACTTTTTGAAAATGAAATAGAATAACTGAATTTTAAGCAAAGCCAGTGCTAAAGTTCACTACTTTGTGTGGTAATACAGCAGCAGTCTGATTTTTTACCTTTTTTTTTTTCCCCCAGCACACTCTTCAGTGCTACTGTAGTCAGATATCCCAAGAGATCCACCCTTGGAAAATCTTCCACGTTTCTCAGGTGGGATACCTACCTTATAGTTTTTGTAGGTGAACGTTAGACCTGTTATTCAGGTAACTAGTTGAAAAGTGAAAGAGGTGTCTGGTTGATAAATATTGCTGTGTGGTTTGAAGCACTGGTTTGATGTATAATTCTAGCAGCTGGCAGATTTCAAATGCGAGAAACTTTCAAGTTCAGCACAGAATAATCTTCAAGCTGCAAGTAGCATGGATGAAGCCACAGGATGAAATAAAAACAATAAATTCCCTTAGAAATTATTTATCTGCATTCACCAAATGTAAGAAAACAGCAACAGCTTTTTCTCCAGTGTTGACACTGCAGTTCGGTGCCACCAGCTAAAGCTTTGCCTACCGATGGAGCGCTCACATAATAAAGTACTTGCAATTTTTCATATTTGCAGATACAGTTTTTTGAATAGAGAACACTTCAGTAATGTTTTATAAGCTTGAGTAAATGAAGGTTATTTCTTTTCAAATTTCCAAAGTTGCACTGTTATTTATCCATATTAGCGTAGCACCTCTGATAGGCCCTGCTGTACCAGTCACTATACAAACTCAGAGTTTGTCTGTTTCCAGAGCAGTAATAGTCTAAATTCAGTATTGCACTGGAACTGCCTTGCTTACTCATTGCCTGGGAAGTAATTTTCTTATTTTTAATAAACTATATCGAAATAGCATCTAGAAATCTTAATCATAGCAGAAGAATTGGGTAACAATCGTTACTACAGGACCAGCAGAGCATAGCAAGCGCTGGCTGCTCCTTAAGGGCCAGCAAGCTGGGACAGCGGGGGCACACACCTGGCAGGGCAAGGTCCCCACTAGCCATTGCCTGAGCAAGGCAGAGCTATAAGCTGTGGTCAAGTTCAATCAAGCCTAGATCATTACATAAACTCACAGTGATGGGGCATGTCGAAGGTCAAGCCAGACCAGGGGCTGAGATCAACAGGTCCGTGGCTGTGACAGAGCTGGAGATCAGCACTGTGATAGGTAGAGACTGATGGCCCTTGGCTGGATTTAAATAGAGCTCCTGGGCCCATAAGCTGGTGTGTGTAGAGGTCCTAGATGAGGCTGCTAAGGCCTACAAGTTGCACGAGAAGCTCTGACAAGGACTCTTTCAGTGTTTAAGATAGAAAGCTAGAGTTGTTAGAAGATAACAGTGGAGAGCTAATGTAGAAAAGGCAGAAAAAATAATGTTTTCATAAGCCAGCTGTGTGAACAGCTGCATCTTGTCTGATTTTATCTTTTTAATGAAAAGATCTGAATGCTACATAAATAATGGAAATTGCTGCAAACCCTCCATGTATATACAATCAGTATGTTGCAGGAGCTGTCATGGTAGATACTGAAAAAGGATGAGAAAAGGAGTGTTGAGAAGTGGCATTGCAGAGAAGCCTGGAAGGGTTTTCTTTTAGTTTGCCCATAATGCAGTGTGAAAGACAGCATGAATGTGTTTGTGGAGGAAGAGGTAAAGAGGCAATAGATGTTGCTAACTGAGAGAGGATCAGGCTCTACCAATTTACATACATGTATATTAAGAGCTTTAGTATCTTGTTCAAGAGGTGATGAGTAAGGGAAGGGGGTGGACATTTAAGAGGTCTCATGTTATTGCTACTGACAAGGAAAATAATTATTAATGGTAGCATTTTATGCTGAGAATCATGTTCTGGAAGAACCGCCTGGTAAGGTGTGGCAGCATCGCTGGTGGAGGTTAAGCATCTGGACAAAAGGTTCAGTGATTGACGAAGACTATTTTGAAGTCTGCTTTGTTTCTTTGGAGTGCAGTAGAATTTTCCAAGCAAATGAAACCTGGTCCATGTTCTTTCCTCCCACACACAATTTACATCCTTTTCTCCAAAACACCTCTTGGTTGTCTTGTAAAAAAGAGCATTTCAGCCTCATAGCTCAAATACAGAGCAGATGGTGCCCTTGCACAATTTAAATGAGGTATCAGCATGTTGTCACCTGTAGTGCAGTGGTTAGAGCAGTTCTGCAGTGCAGTCACTGGGATGTCAAAAACAGAGGAAAGAAATTTTACTTTGGCAAATGCTGTGTATGAGAGTTTTGCGGGTTGATTAATGCTATTCTTTGGCTTGCTGCAGCGCACCCAGCAGAAAATCATTAGTGTGAGGCACATTCTCACACAAAAGTACTGAGAGTTAAAAAAAAAAAAAAGTAATTGGTTTCTGCCTGTAGGAGGCTGAGGGAATCAGAGGGAATTTAATATATCCATAGCTGGCAGGTTTAATTTGTCTGCTTTTAGCATGACTTTAGATGGTGATGGGCCCCAGTATGAATTTTAAAAACCACACTACCTTTATCGACATCAAGGAGTACAAAAGCGTGAATACCCAGTTTTCCTAAAGTAAATGCAAGGTTGTCAGCTGCAGTCTGTTGTTAAATTGAGGGCAGTATGGAGAATGTGTGCGTACATTTCCCTTTTCATTTGTGTTACTATTGCCATTATGATTTAAACGTTACATTAACATATTGCTTAAATGATCATTGTTTCAATTACTGAATTCCATTTTAGATTTTCTTCTTAAAGGGGGCAGAAAGGTGAAGAGCTTGAAAAATAATTTAAACGGAACACAATTACTTAGGGTGCCGTTTTAGGAGAAAATGGTGACGTTTTTATTGTTAACTTAGAAACTAATTTGGGAGTTAAGAGAATTGAGCATCTAAGTATGCGGTAAGTACTAAGCACTGCTTAAATAGTCTGGAGGGAAGAGAGTCACATTACCAAAGGAAACCATTTTTTAAAGAAAGAAGTCAAGATCTGCAAGAACAAGGGGAATATAGAAGGGAAAGAACAATGCAAACACTGGAAAGGTTGATAATAGTTTTTGCAGTGACAACAAGAAAAGTAAATAGAAAAATCAATTAATAAAGAGAGTCATACAGGGAAACAACACTCAAGAACGTAGTGTATAAGTTTAAAACGTTTTAATGAGAGGAATTCATATTTTGAGTCAGTGATTTTTTGGATCCAATTCTGTGTTGAGCCTCTTCAGTCAACAGTATAGATTCCATTTTGGGAAGTTATACCACCCAGATCCTGACTAGTTGCTACCAAGAGTTGTTCTCATTTAAGGTGGCATCCTCCAAGATGTCACTGAACAAATATGCAGCTATGGATAATCTAAAGCACTTGATATTGCACGTTAATCTATTTCCTTTCCCTTCTCCCATATCAGTATTGACAAATTAATGAAGCTTAACCAAAGCTCATCAGAAGGAAAGAGAACATGTCATCCCTGTCAGAACCAAGCAGAATTATTGTGTTTGATTTTGCTTTTCTGTCATAATTGGTGGGTTCACACAGAGATACAACTACAGAAGTACAACCTTTCTCTTTACAAAGGGTAAGAACAGAAGGGGGCAGGGGGGAAAGATTTATTGTCCCTGAGGTGGTTCGGTTCTATTTTGATGTGTCATATGACAGGCAGAAGGATTCCCAGACAGTGTACAGACATATGGAAGAAGAAATATTTCTGCTCGTTTTCTTCGTGTATTCAGGAGAATGCTTTACTAATGTATTGGTTTTGTTTTGTTTTCTTTACTTCCTCCCCCGCAATGTGTACACTAAGGTTTTCCTGGTGCAAGGGCATGTTAATGATGTGTCTTACCCCTAGAATTTATTTCAAAGCACATCTAGAGGAATTTAAAATTGGTGAGCTAATCAAGCTGAATAAAAATGAATAAACATCACTGGTGAAAGGATTAGGTTGAAATTAACCAAGAAATTGTCCTGTTGTAATGAATCAAATTACTTGAAGGATCTACTATGAATATTTATTTTTTTTAAACAGGAAACTGATGGTTATAGGGTAAGTTAGAAGAGCTGTGGCTGTACTTGCGTGAGCAGCTGAGCTGCCCAAACAGCTCACTACCTCTGAAAATGAGAGGCCTCACCAACCTGCCCTCCTGCCTTGTTTCCATCCACACTGCCCTGTCCTTTCCTTGGAGGTTGCTCTGGTACCCAGGAGACCCTTCCCTTGGTGGGCTGCATTTCCCACAGATTCCTTTCTGTACAGCAGCTTTTTATCAAGTTGAGGATGACGCTGTCACAGTGATGTCAGTGGTGAGATGATCACTGGAGCTCAGCTGTAGGAGTGCAACTCCGAAGTGAGGAAAAGAGGACCATCCTCATTCTCACAGCAGTGATGTCATCTCACATGGCTGTGTTCTGTGCTTCAGGATGAAATGGATAATTAAAACATTTATGTTAAACATCAAACCCATTTAACTGTCCTACAGAAATAAACTGCCCTGACAAAATTACTTCTGCATTGGAGTCAGGTGTTGAAGTATGATTTGAACATAAAAAGAAACAAATATAATGAACCAATCCATATTTTTAAGCATTGGTTTTCTTTTGCCAGACTAGGTGTTCTGTAAAATGGTATTTGTTTCTTTGAGGTGTCTCATTTGTAAGTGAAGATGTAAAAGTCGTACGTGCAAAAAGCTGGCTTTGAAGGAGCTGATTGGGAAGCTGATAGAGCTACAGTTCTGCAGCCATTAGAGGCTGTGAAACCCCTTTTAAGAGCTGGATAAATGCTAAGAGGATATCCAGCTTTCTGCCTTATCTGTATAGAAAATTGCTGTTTTAAAGGGTTTCATTGCAGCTGGTCTGTGTGGGCTGTAGCACACCTCTGATTAGATCAACTGTGTGGAAAGAGAATTTCTATGCCTTACCCAGCAGAGTTGTGGTTACTGAGTATACCCACTGCTGCAATAAGGAGTAGGAATTAAAGCTATGTGAATCAGTTTTTCATCTATTTTCTTCAGTCTGTTTTGCATTTATTTTCCCAAAAGGAGAAAGAGACCAAATACAAAAAAAAAGGTTTGAGTCAACCAATGTTAGTAATTTCTTCCAAAGCGTGACTGGGGCAGATCTTATACAAAGAATCAGGGAGTAATAGCTTTGACTTCTAGGTTTTGTCACAGCCCTTCCATTTTCTATGATACCATATATATATATGTATGTACATATATCTGTTCTACCATGCTGCTGTAGGATTTCAGTACATAGTTGCATTTTGGTTAAGGTACAGACTGCAAACCAGGCAAGGTTGGTTGCTTTTGGGGGGAGAAATAGAATTCTGTTCCTCTCCTGTACTACTGTTTCATTGTTTGAGGATTCTTATGCATCCAGCCAAAATAGAAGCAAAACTAACTTCAGGTACAAGAATTTATGTGTCCAACTATCTGTACATGTACAAATGGTGAACATGAAGTGCCAAATTATTGCTCAAAAATGGTCCTTAAAAAGAGGAAGGAAATGATACAACTTTCAAAGTTCATTTTTATTTTAATCCTCTTTTACAAATTTCAGAAAATTTTACTATTAGGTAGAGCCAGATTTTTATTCTAGAAAGGTCTTGGGTTCTTACTGCTCCAGTATTAACTTACATGTATACTTTCTCGGTCTGTAACAGTGTGTCTGTGTCAATACTGTATTTAGCTGTATTTTATAAAAATTAAAACCAAATTTTTCTTACCAGTAGTTGACATCAATCATGCCCTGCTACCCACCTCCCCAGTAACCTTTAATGCTAAACAATGTTCTAAATGGAAAATTTCTTAGATCACCTATTTAGGTTTTCTGACATCATTCTGTCATGGCAATGAAGTGATTTACATAGAAAAAATATATTAACTCTGCTTTTAGACAAAATGGGTTTATGATGATTAATGCTTTCACTGCTAGTATGATAGAAACTGGAACTGGCCAGCCTTTTTAAAGTGAAACATGTCCTGTGCTCAGTTTTCCTCCTTCTTTTCTTTGCCCATGGTAAAAAGGTTTTGGGTTTGAGTAAATTAAAATGTAGAAATTGTCTTGTAACTGAAGTGAGCGATAAATGCAGGGTATCCATGGTAACATCAGTGCAACTAGAGACAAAAGGGAGAAAGCAATTAGTTTGAAGTCCGGACTTCAAACTAAGGTGATAATAGGGGACCTAGATCACGTATTCCATGAATAGTCGTATTCACTGAGGGAGCTAGATGTTTAGTCTGGGGAAGAGCAGGCTAAATGGATGGTCACCTCCAGCTGTCGCTCCTGGTCAGCTTTTCTGTGATTCTATGATACAAATTAACTTTAGGCAGAGAACTTAGTATAGAGAATGGTCAGAAAAATGGCAAAATGTTATTTTAATAAGAAAGCAGGAGGAAATAATCTTTTCTGAAGCATGTCTTAAAATGACACTTGAAACGTTTCTTTTAGCTTCCTATGGAGCTGTCTTTTTCCTTAGATGTCATACAAATAACAAGTAATACACAAAGGCCTAAACTGAGAAGATGATGCTGAATCAGAACTCTGAAATAGTTTCTTTGCATATGCTAACTGAACTAAAACCCAAAGGCCATTAAGGGAAAAGCTGTTCAACTATGGAAATGCTTAGAATTCGGAAAAATATAAATAGTGTGATTTTTTTACAGAAGGCTTATGGAACAAACTCAGTCTGATAAAAAGACGGTGTCGTGGTCGTGGAGCTTTGATGTGTGCAAGGTCAGTGTTTTGAAATGTGGAAAATGAACTATCAGGGGAAAATGAAGACTGGATGAATTTACAGTCATGGTTTGTCCTTAGTGACATTGACTTAACAACTGTCTTTGAGGGCACACTTGGCAATAGAAAATTCCTTGCTGTTGGATTCTGTGCGTGAAAATGCATTTGCAATTAAAAGCAAAAGCGTATTTAAAGTAGTAATGAAAAATACACTTACGCAAATCATATTAACATTTTCAGGAAGACAGCAGTATCATAACAAGCATTTTAACTGTGTTATTTTTATTCAGATGATTAATCCGTGTCTTGCACTAGGCAGACATTGCATTTAGCATTCTAGTGCAGTTCTCCATATGCAGCCTTGAAATTTCAGCACTATCCTTCATTGATTTCTGCTGGCAGTACAGACTCTTGAGAGCTCTTCAGGATAGAACCATCTTTCCTGAATTACACAGTTGTTTATCAGGAGCCATGTATTGTTGTTCTCCTATTCTTTGTTTAAATGGCTTGGCTTCTCCTCTGATACAGGTTATGTATGTTCAGGTCCCTGCTGTGTGTCATTTGTTCATCTGGCTGCTATTTGTTTTCTAACATGAATGATTTCCTTGGAGGAAGAGCTAGAAAAGAGCTGAAGAAGGTCTAACACATCAGTGTTAGATGAAGGAGGTCTAACACATCAGTGGCAGTGCAGAAACAAAAGGGTATTTTGTTCTCTGGAGTACCTCTGCCTCTCTCTGTTGTAATCAACAGCAGTTGTTTGCTGTGTTGGTTTTTACAGTTACATTTGTTGTGTTGTTTTTTTTTTAACTACAGTGAAATCTGTATTGAGCTAAATCATCACTCGGATGTAATTTCCACCTTGTCTTCCCTGTTCTGTCATATGGATCAGGTGGTCTCTATTAGGCCCTTCATGTTGTTAATGTTAAGAGCCTCCCAGGGAGCTGTGTGATAGCAGGTGTTGCAGTGCCTGTGTAACCTGCCTTCACACTCTGTTGCCTTTAGTGACCCTGAGGCAGATGGGAGATGTATTGAATTGAATCTGGAAGAAATTTTTTTCCCCTAGTTTGGGGCTGCTGTAATGCTCTGGGACTTAGGCAGAATCCCACATGCTATAGCAAAATTCAGCCAGCCAGATGGTTACATGATTTCTCTTGTGACTGCTGCTGAGCTGGAGGCCAGCCCCTGTGAATTTCATATATCACACCACGTTTCAGTGGTTGAAACTGCCTCAGAATCCAGTTGAAATTTGCAGTCACAACTTGGTAGCTGAGAGGATGGGTCCTGTTGGCAGCCATATAATTTCATTTCCAGCCATCCTGCTGCTGGCTGTTAGTTTTTGATCTGCCATGTCACCTCCATTTCCTCTTGAATCACTGCCATACTATATTGCCAGCAAACATCTGCAAAGTTTTCAGGACAGCCTGAGCTGTTGCTATATAGCCAGGATAAAGGCTGGGATTCACATCCCACAGGAATGTTCCCAGCCATGGGATCTGGCACCCTGGCTTCCCTAACATGAGAATGCCACTGCTTGGCTGGGCTGGCTGAGCATCAGTAATCATGGTGGCCTTGCTACATTCTGGATTAACCGCACTAAAGAGTTGCTGTCATACTCTAGGCACTAGGATTGAGCTAAGACTCCTGGACAGCTGTGTGGCATCCAACTCATTGCTGCTTTCTTAAGCTGCTTGAAATAATGGTAGAAATAAGCTTCTAACTATTACCAGAGGTTTCAAACAAAGGAATTCTGACTGACAAAGTCCTGGAAGTTTGCATTGATGTGGTTCTTATTAATTTAGGTATAGTCAAAAGATTTTTTGTGGCTGAAAACTTACAATTTCAAGGTGAGAGAACAGGACTTCTGGGGACATCCCAGCCATTGGTTAGTAGGAGGTTGCAAGAGATTTTCTGTTGCTATTCTTTTTCTGAACCACATACTTGCTTAAATATCTGAAAGAAAATAGAAAAGATGGAGGCCCCCCCCTTTTGCTTTTACCATTTGCTCTCCTGCTAAATGAGAAAATACTTAATGAAGCAACAGAAGCAGTCTGTAACAATAGCAGATTGGATTGTTTATGATGAGATTTTGGTTTGCTTTAGTTTTCTGGCTTGGGGTTTGCTATTTTTTAAAGATGTGTTCATATGTTTGCTATTGGGAACTGTGATGTGATTGCTTTCTACCCATAGAGATTTATGTAGAATCATAGAATCATACAATAGTATGGGAAAAAAAAAAGAAGAGAATATATATCTGAAATAACTTCTGTACCTTATACTTTTTCCTTATGGTAAGATAAATGTAAATCTGTGTCTCTTTTCCATTGAAAAATGCTTCTGATTTCTAACTACAGAGAGTTGACGGTTCAGGGAGGTGAGTCCATCTGATGGTGACTGGCTTCTGGAAAAGACCCAAGGAAACAAGATAAGAACGCTTCTGAACCACACTACTACAAAGGCAGCACAGAGGTAAAAAATGAAGATGCCACGCCCGAGAAACTCCAATTGAAAACCTAAGCCTAAATAATTCTCCTTCACAGGGATCAGAGTATCATAGTATAGTCCCGGCTTAAATCTAGATCAGCTGGATTTGTGTTCAGGTATTTATAGGTAAACATGGTATATTAATAATATGGTTATTTGTTTATCAAGTTGTTTGCCTTAGGATGTAAAACAGAACATTTATTTATGTAACACCAGAAACATTTTTTGGGAGAAAAACTCCCCTAAGAAACACCCTATGTAAGGGATTACATAGTTGCATGGAAAAATAGGTTGTTTTGTAGAGATGTTTTTTTGTTAACTGAATTCCCTATTTGATACTGTAAGCAGAGGTTACAGCCATCATAACTGGTGTAGTACATTGATTTCCTGTATTACATGGGAGTTTTGTTTCTTTTAAGTAAAGAGTTCAAGCTTTACTGCTGCTTAATAGCTCATTATCCAACCACAGAACCAGTGCCAGCTCCACACCAAATCTCCCTGGAGGCTATTGGTGGACCAGTGCCTTCCCTGTGCTGGCATGATTTTACCTGTTGCAAGGAAGGCTCCTCGACAGGCCGGCAGATGTGCCGAATCTCTACCTTGAACTTAGGTCAAAGATTTAGAGAAGAAAAATAGTAACAAAACCCAACCAAAACCACCAAACAGGCTGCTCTTGACCCAGTCAGCCTATAGTCCCACGTACTTTATTCTGCTAGCACCTAAACATCTAACAGGTAATTACTGGACTGAAACTGGGCAGTTTTTTACAGGGTTCTTGTTTCAAAATTTGTTGTGTTTTGTTTTTTTTTTTTTCCTAGATTGTCATCTTTTTTTTTTCCCCTGTGTAGCAGTGATAGGATTACAGAGAAGCATTAATCCATACATTTATGCACATCTTTTACCCAAAGGTAATTCCAGAGAAGTCACTAAACCTTGCAGGGGCATATTCATGTCTGTATACAATAGAGTACTGTGTCTACAACTGCAAAAGAGACCCATTGTTTATGCAGTGTAACAAGTGATTTGCTCTCAGGGAGCACAAGGTTTCAAAGATTGCTGAGCTGTGCCCTCTTCATTAGATACTGTAGATAGACTCAGTCAGAAAAGCTTACCATTAACTAGCCATTACTAGCACCAAGGAAAGCCTATTGACAACTTAGATGGCATGCTTTTCCTTTGGTGGAGTGTCTACAGCAATTCTAATGGCTGATAACATCCCCCCCTACACTGCACAGCAATTTGGGGCCAAAGATGGGACCAAAACCACAGCCTAAAATTCCAGAATGATCTAATGAGCAGGTTGCTGCCTTTTGCTTCTTGAAGAGAAGTTCTGTCAATTTTTAAAACATCTGCTACAAAAGCAGCAGAAAAACTAAACCGCAGGACTTTAACGTGATGGTGAGAAACCATCTACCTGTACAGGTTTCTATTCAGTTTGATAAAATGGTAAAAGATATGGGGAACTGGTTAAAGAAAATACTGAGTTGTCTACATACCTCATAGGATTTACTGTGATTTTACAGCGAAGTAACACAGCTACTAACCTTTGTGTGTTACATCTGAAAACCTGAAAAGGTGTATTTCGGATCTCTTGCCAAGTTCACGATTTACTTCCTAGACTGTAACATAGTTGTAAGTTATTAAGGATCGAATCTCTGTATTCACTTGGTGCAATACGATTTCAGCTCAGGTTAGCAAAAAAATGATAATTGCTACGTGGATACAAATTAGAGTTTAATATCCCATGCAGCTGTTTACATCTGCTTAATTAAGCAGCAGTGACTTCACATCAGCATTGCTAGATACCATAAATACACGCTAGAGAAAAAGGTACAATCATATTAGCCACCCTTTTAATGTCAAATCAAAGCAAGTCAAGTACTTTCTATTTCAATGGGTTTTTTTTAATGATAAAAAAGTCTTCTGTTTAAGGAGAATTTTCAGGTCTGATACATTTGGGTTTGGTACAAGTGCCAGGACTTTATAAAAAGGCTGTGCTCCTTTAGGCAGACAGCTTAATCACTAAATGAAGAGCTTTAATGGAAACCACTAACAAATATGGTTGGAAGTTGGTGGGTAATTTTGCTTTTGGAGCCTTTACAATAGTATCGCAGTCATTTTGTACAGTAATAGCAGGTAAGTAAATACCCATCTAGAAAAATGCAGTGTTGTATTAACACTGATAAAGTTCTAACACTGCCTGTGTGGCACAAGCTCTTTGTTTCCTGTATTCACCAACAGCTCTGGCACAGAGCTGCTTGGCTCGCATTCAGATTAAGAATCCCCTTCAGTAAGGCAGACATGCCTAAATTGGGATTTTGAGAGGTACATACAATCTGGACAGGCCTTGCATTAACACAACGTATCAGTGTAACAGAAAAATAGTACTTTGGTCAGCACTATCAAAGTCTGTTAACCATCAGCATAAGAACACAACCTCAGTTGGTGTCATTTTTAATGATTAGAAATAATACATTGTAAAACAAAAGGTGAAAAAATTCCAGCGTGACTCTCATAAACAAAGAACAAACAGAAAACAAAAAAGCTTCGGTTTTGCCTGATTTATAGTATTTATAATACAACAGATCATTAGTCTGAGGTAATACCAGTGATAACTTTTTAGTCTTTTAAGGACTGCTCAAAAATTAAGAACAGTGAGAATAATGCATGTCATGTTAAAAGTGAGACTTGATTATTAAATCAAGCAAATCCCTTCCCCTTTCTAGTTAGGGATCTGTGGTTGCAAGTATAAAACTGGACAGAAGTCTACACAGTGGGAACTACAGAATGTTCTCCTGTGTGGCACCTCCTTAGCCCCTGTCATCACTTAAAGGGTACAGTTGATTATCTAAAAATCAGACATTTCAACAGAGAAAAGACGTTGTTTCAGAATAGCCCTTAAGAAATTTAGAATACTGATAGTTTGCATAAAATAGCCAAATAAAAGATGAATTCAAGTCCAAATTTTGGCATGAGGTAAAACCATGTGCATTTATTTCATCTGCATTTTAGAATTAGTAAGCATAAAGTTAAATATGTCGACTGTAATGAATTCAGTCATACAAGTGCAAGTCTTCAGCTAGAACGTATTTTATGGCAGTTTATTTAAAAAATGTACCAGTAAATCATAAAAGAGGGATCATGTCCATTTAACATTTATTGAAGTATACAGGAGGTTTTCTTTAGAATCAAATATGAGCATGAATATATGGCCAAACGTAAAATCTATCAAATTCGTGAAAATTGTCTGACTTTAAATAGTAGCTGTAAGAATGACCAATATATATTCTTTGTTACAACCGCCCTCACTCTACAAGTAAAAAAAAAAATAAACATTCAGTAAACATTCTTTCCTAAGGTAGTTTCCCTTATATAGCAGTGATTTATCCATTTCTTGTATACATAACTTTTTCAACATACCAATCAGTGGTTCTCACAATTGAAAAATAAAAGCACAAAAAAGTTTACACTCTTGTACAGGTAAATAAAAGATCATCTTGAATTAAACTGTATATCCTTAAGGGCATAGTATAGTTTCAATTTCATTACCTATTACATAATTAGCTTCTTACATACAAATATTGACATATTTGGCTTGTGCTTCAAAGCCTTTGTGTCTAGAAAGTCCATGTCAATGCAACTCATAACTTGAAATCAGTGGGGATGTCTTTACTGCTGCTGGGTTTAACTTGTTCGTGCAACATAGTCTCTTCCGAGCTTGTGGCACCGCATTTTTCTGTGGAGTCATCGGCGTCTGGATCCAATCCTTCAGGACAGGGAAGCTTCAGAAGTTCTTCCCGCAACTGAGCTGTATGACGCTGAATAAACAAAAAGCAGTCGGTGTGGAAGGTCATAGTTGAAACAATACTTTTCACAACATTGGACAATGTGAGGCAAAAGAAAAAAGGAGTAAGTACAAGAGGTGTAAATGCACTGTTTCAAGGACTGCCTAAATTTTCCCCTTGTGTTTAAGGGCTGTTACTGCCCTTGTAGGGACAGAATAATCAGCAAGTGCTGCTAGGGACAAATTAAAGAACAGAACTGCAGCAGACAAGTGCATCAGTATAAATGCTACGCTGCTTGTCTTGCAGTTGAGTCCTATCTGTGTTCTGTGCTCACAGTAGAAACTGGCTTAGACTACGGAGGTCACGCAGACAAAATGGACCTTTCTAAGGATTTCATGGTGAGATCTGTTACAGAAACAGAGTTAGAGAGATTTGTATTCTGATCCTAGGAGCTAACTGTAACCTCATTTTGAAGACCAAGAATTTTGAAAGCAAACAAGTCTGGCAATAGAAAAAAGAAGCCTTCAAAAATGTTTTTTTTTGCTCCTTGGGAAGGAAAAATAAAAGACAAACCAAAGTAATACAGGTGTGTTGCCTGTGTGACACAATATACACAAGTGCTAGTACTCGGCTAGGAAAGGAGAAAACATTTATAACGGTTATAACTGTTGGTAAAAATTAACACAGGGTAAAGCTAGATGTAATGGACTACAGTTTAATAACTGCTTGTGTATTCAAAAAGCTTATTTGTTGTTGGCTGTAGTACAACTTCATCATAAACCAACACCCACCCGTAGAGAGAACAAAATAAACTCTCTATATCTTACAGAAGTATTCACAGAAAAATAGGCAGGACAGGGACCAAAGGAAAATCTAACTTGTAGAAAAAACTACTGAGAAAGTGGAGTGCAGAGACATGAGCTCTTGACAACAGGGAAACACAGGTGTGTTTCCATGCTTTAGAGTTGCTAGAGTTTTCTGTTAGTGTCATTAGCAAACTCAGCTGCTGAACAATTTTATTGCCATTTGTCATCTTTGGATTAAAGAACTTACAATTACAAAACCAAGTCTCACCTTCAGAGCTGCAGCATGGTGGGACATAGTCCTGCCTACCCGTTTGTCGCTGCTGTACTGCTGTATGTCTGCTATCCACTCCTCACACTGAGCCATGATCTCCACTCTTTTCAAGTAAAAATGTTTGTGGATGACCTGCAAGAAAACATTCTGAATGAAAGAACAGTCTTCATTGTTTCTTAAGAACCATATACTTTAACAATACAAAATTTGCAAGACCCCTAATGAGTCTAACTGGATATAAGGGCGGAAAAAAAAATATCCGTGTGAGGA
>JANHGB010022170.1:0-19454 GCA_026283785.1 Coracopsis vasa
GGACTGCTGATGGGACAATTGGTTCATTAACCGTTGTTGTCCTGAGTCAGGAGCTAACCCTTAGACCTGACAAACCCAGAATGGGTAGAACAAAAGATTCATGAGTTTCAGGAGCTGCTCTCAGTACTATTTCAGACTTAGCCTTATTTCAGTGTGGCTAAGTTTTCCGTAACTTAGCTTACCGACATGTAAAATAAATTCTATGGTAACACTTCGTTCAAAGAGATCCTGCAAAGTATTACTAACTGCAATTGGAAATCTCTAGAGGAAAACCACCACTCAGGTATCTAATAACTGGAACTGCATGGACAGCATCTCCTTTTGGTTACCACTGAAGCAGCAGATAAGATACTAGGTTAACAGATACAGCAAAAGAACTTAAGAAATGCATCTATTGGTAAAGTATTTAATGACTTTATTAGCATGCATTTGCCAAACTCTGTTGGGTTTTGTGTACATTCACAAAAACACCTTCAAAAGGATTTTTCTCATATCATAAAAATCATTTTACTCGGAGAATAAGAAAATGAAACCACTTCTCACCAAGAAAAATGAACTTGTAAGATGATGCAGCTCTGAAACAAATTACATATATTCTACTAATCAATAAAACACAGTTGCCAAGGCAACACTGACATCAGAAAGTGAAATACAGAGGTCCGTCTTACATAAACACATACACATACCAATATGTTATGTGAACTTTTGCAATCTAGCAGTGACTTCAAGGAAAAATATGTTTTTACAAAAGAACACATATTTTCCCAGGCTTGATAGATTCTTGTGTAAGAGCTTTTATGAGATTTTAGACAAGTTATATTTTGTTTGGTAGTCTTTGTTCTTGTTCTTTTCTTACTGGAAACAAAGAAATGTTGGGAAAAAAATGCTTTCAATGAAAATTAATTCTTGCTATTAATGTGACTTAAAGCAGTGACAACTGGATGGGGGGAAAACTCTACCAAAGCATGTGAATATTCATCCTGAACACAGTTAAGACTAAAAAATTTGAATTTGTAGATCCTATTGTATTATATTATGGGACAAATTCTGAGTACCAAGACTGTATACAAAAAAGGATTTTTTTGTATGATACTTACAATTCTCATTATATATGTCTTTAACCCGAAGGCTCAGTTTGGCCATCTTATCCAACAGCTATTATAATCCTACTGAGCTGAGTGGAATGAATCACAGGGCAGAATGCTATTGAGCATGACTACAGGTGATATCAGCTAGACACTTCTAATATCTAATTTTGTATTTAATTTGAACACTTCATTAAATTATTTCATAGCTCACTACCAGAGCCTTTCAATACAAATGTAGGTTGCTGGTACAGGCGGCTGCTTTCACTGTAGCTAAATAAAGGCCACGTTTCCCAGCGATGTTCACAATTCCTTGCCCCTTTTTGCAAAAACGATGGTCAATACCCCTTGGTCATAAGGTACCACCTCATGGCTCCCTAAATTTCTGCTCATGTATCATCCATCTGCATGCTTAGCCACCTGGAGCTGCCAGATACTGTCCTAACTTGGATGCCATAGCAACCGAGGCTGAGGAATTAAGGCGGAACTATAGCTGTCTATTGAATTTGCTCTGGAGGCTCTGGTGGGCAATAGAAATGTAATATAAATAAATAAAATGAAGCGTGAGGTGTTTGACTGCTGCCTTAAAGGTCTGCCAACATGCTCATTATCAGTACCAGGCTTTTAAGATTATTTTCTGAAAGACGATTCTCGAACCGTTTTTTAAAATGAACTGGTTTAGCTCGTTCAGCGTTCCAGTGGAGCATCCTACTGAGATCTGGGTCAGCCTCGCCTAATTTTCAATTTAGCAAAAAAAGTGAAGTTTAACTCATTATGCCACTGAAATGTCTTACGCAGTCTGAAATGTTCTTGTAACGACAAACTTGTGGTGTTTTTACAAAGAACTGAGAATATAGGAGGGTATTGCCAGTTATGTATAAGCAGTAACAGGCCAAACAAAACATCACCTTCATTCCTCATTGGGTAAAGTGATGAAAAGACTGACTGTTATGTGTGATTACCTCATCCATTTATTTGGATGCATAAATTAGACTATGGAGATTTTATGCACTATGTATGCGCTAAATATTAACATACATCTATATTTTTAATTCAGTGGCTCACAAGCACTAGAGAGGTACACATCCTTGCATCTATATCGACCACATTCACTCCTGGTCATCTGTGTGCATATTCTTGCAAACCAAATTAATATATCAGAACTGCCCAAGTAGGTCAGTAGCCACTGGTGGAGGGATGTGACAAATTAACATCTCCTGAACAAATAATTTTCTATGTCCTTCTTCTGTGACAAACAGGGGCCCAGGCACTGCTCTAGGTGTACCAGCTGGGATGCACAGACAAAAGAGAGGTGCAGAGAGAAGGAGTAATGCATGAATGCAATGCTATGCTCTGCTGTACAGGAAAAGAAGAGGAAGAGGTGCTTTTTAGACTTACGGTTTGGGTGGCTGGTATGGGGTCCCCAGGGGCACAGGCAGCAGAGGGTAGGTGCAAGCTCCACATATTTCCCCAAAACTAAGCCAGGTGGGATTGTGTTGACTTTGTTGACTGCATTGACTGATGTACAGTTGACTTTCCAACTGTATATCAGTGCTCACGGCTGGCAAAGGTCTGCCGTTCATGGTTGTCACCCCCATTCAAAGCCTGCATAACAAGCGCTAAAGCAAATATTATTCCCATTTCCCCAAAGCCACACCCAAATGGAAGGGTCATCTAATACAGAATAGGTTAAGTCCAGCCTTCACTTCTCCCAGCAATGCTCCATGAAGATGCTACAGTCACTGACCCCTTCTGCAGGACCACTGGTTCCCAGCCACCTTCTGCCCAAATTGTGGGCTGTATTGGCAGATTTCAAGAACTGAGACAGCCCTAACCACCGTTTTCTCAAGTATTTTCTTCTCATTTGTAATTCAGTAACTCAACTGCATCTTTAAAAGACAGCTACCACTGTTTTTACTTGCAGGTGGAAAACCATTTCCACAAAAGTCCTCTCAATCAATCCTTTCCTTTTGTCCATAATGTCCACAGATTTAACAGGAGCTTTTACCTGACACAGGATGATTATGTTTTACTGAGTCTCCTTGCCTTCAAAAGCATCAATAAATCAACAAACCAGAGGTAATTAAGGAACAAAACAATGCTAACAGCTGGATTTAAGTATGCAAAGCCCAGAACATTCAGGACTCAACCTCAGCCCATCCTGTCTGTCCCTCTGTGCAAAAATGTTCTTCAAACAGCAAGCGAGCTCAGCTCGTCTGGATGTGTTTGATGGACGAAAACTGAGCTTAATGTAGCTCCCCTGGCTTTTATCTGCTTAAATCAGCATCCTATTATTATTTCAATTTACAATCACTTAATTAAAGCAATGTTCTAGCCAAAAAAAATTGCCTGGGTGGCCTGACTATTATATCCCCATATTTTTTAAGAAGTGACCTTTCTGCTGAGTTCAAGAAACCATGCTTGATCACTAGATCTGGGTGGGAGTTTTGCTTGTGAGTATTATGAGTACATTACCAGCAAAGCTTACTTGATTTATGCACAATTTTTCACTGAAGGTACAAAACAAGTAGCCATCAACTTAATGCCACTTAATGCTGAAGGCTTTAAAGGGTCACATGAAGTCATCTTTGTTATGAGACAGCAAAAACTCATGATTTTAGGTCAAGGTTATAAATGAACAAGAAAATCACTTCTGCATTGCATTCAGTTGGCCCCTACTCCAAACTCATTTAGTACATAACAGCTTTGCTGCTGCTGTATGTCCTGTGCAGACATTCAGTGGGAGGTTTCATAATGTTCCACAGCCTACAGAGCTCCCTTCTTTTTTTTTTTTTTAAATCTAATTTTCTGGTTTTAACAGTATCTGATAGAAAACGACAGGCAGCTGTAGCTCTGTCACCCAGCCTACGCTTGCCATATACTATATCACAAAGTACAAAAGGACAAAATTCATTAAAACTGGGATAATGTGCAATGTGTGTAAAATATGTTCTAAGATATTTTACCTGAAAGAAGTAGTGCATGCAGGAAGGTACACTTGTGGTGGTTACATGAAGGATGTTTCCAGGTAATGAACAGACTTAAAAGGTGACTAATAGAAATGTAGGGACTGTGCAGGCAGTAACTGAAATGACTGGAGCCTCAGCACACCGTTCTACTAATTCTTACAGAAGAGTAAGGCCTGGGGGCTGGTAGACCCCAAACCTACTCCAAAACACCAAGAGAATGCAGTCCCACTGGGCAAAAAAACAATCTTGCATCAGCTTAGACCATTCTTTTTTCCTCCTGCCAAATGCAAGATTAAAGGAAGACACTGGACTTACACTGGGTCTGTTTACCAGCACTATCTCATTAAGAGCTCTCTCAGGGTTCTTAAGAGCCCTTCAGGGGGAAGACAGTCCCCCTCAAGGACAACATTATAAAGGCAGATCTTCTATAAAAGTCACCAGGGCACTAGATTTGCTCTGTGTCCTAGGACAGCTCAGTGGCATACCCAAGGAAAAGAAATGGTACTATCACCTGAAACCCATAGCACTACCCAATGCCCTCTTCAATTAGATCTACCAAAAAGCAGGAAATGCTCGCATTCGATTTATCAAGAGCTAAACTGGATACTCCTCTGGGAGACTCTCAGCAAGAAAACATTCTGTGGGAGGATAATCAAAACACAAGGTGGCTGAAAAGGAAGCCAAAATTAAGAAAGTAGAAAAGGTTACAATTAACCTAAATTCCCACAAACTTACAAATCAGAGGTCAACACATGCGTAACAAAGAGATGTCTGACAGCCAGCCATAAGCACATCCTCTACAGACAGACAGAAAATGAGTGTGCATCAAGACAGCATGATGAGCAGTGAAGGCAAATGACCTGAGCGGGCTGAATGACACTGTAGGGCAATAGTACAGGATGCTGTTCAGAAGGGAGGTGGTGCTGGGTTTATTCTTGGGATATTATTTAAGCACAGTGCTTAACAGCTCCTACTGATTTGATAAATATACTTGATACATTTGTGAAGCTTCCTTGGCAGTTCGGGTAAAGCAGAAGATTGATCTTTCTTTCTTTCCCGCTCTGTCAATGAAGAATGTCTTGATTATACCAAGTGGCTACGTCTGGGAAACTGGATGTGGTGGGTGAGACACAGTACTCTTACCTTTCCCCGGGTTTATTATGTGACCCTGCATTGGACCATTGTATTGGACCATTACAGTATCGTAACCATTAGTAAAGGACCCTGTGAAGAGACTGAAGGGTACAAAATGAAATAGTATTGTCAATTGAAAAATCCATTTTCTCCTCATTTTTTGTTAAACCTCAACACAGTAGCAGTGTACTGAATAGGAAACATATCTCTTCACTCTTGTTCCATCATATGGAAAATGTTGGCACCGATTCCCTGCAACATGAAAGGAAATGTCTGTAGATATGCCTGGCATACAACAAGTGACTATCATGCAGTGATGTGAGACTAATTGATTTGAAGGCAAACACCTCGATGGACAAGCAAGCAGAACACACTTAAAAATAACAGTTAAGGCAAAGGAAAGACACTGACATACAGTATGTCCCTGTTGTCCCTACCATGCTTGACAAGCTCTTTACTCCTTACAAATAAAGAAACACCACGAATTGTGACTATTTTAGCAACAAACGTCAGAAGAAAACTGTATCAACATTCTAGCGTACAGACCTCTTGCGCCAAAGTGGGATGAGCTATTTCAGCAAGCCCTGCACACTGAAAGCAGACTTTTCCTCTTTCACGAATTCTTTCCTCCCTCCTCAATAACAGCGCCTACCAGTATCACCTAAATTACCAGCAGGCTCCAGAGACCTGTACCAATTTCTGTCCATTCCCCTTCAGACCCTTGCAAAACATCATTTCCAAAATGTGCCTGGTGCTAGCGGAAACAGAACCCGTGTCCTTCAGCTCATTGAGATCCAGAAAAAAGAAGCAAACTTCTGGCTGTGTGTAGTAGCAAAAGCAGTGTCAAGACATACCGGGCTGCCCAGCAGACTCTGGTTCCCTACAAAGGTGCCAACAACCCTAACCAGAACAGGATGTCGGGATAATGCAAAGAATCCACTTTGTTTTCCCCAGTTGTCCCTGCCATCAGTCACCGTGCCCCCTCCCCCTAAGTAAATGAAATCAATCAGCAGGGATTTCTGTAAAATACATAAAACAGTCATCTTCCAGACTCTACCAGAAGATAAATGGTTCCAGACATTGGACTGCAGCCATTTTCCCACACATGCTACAGTGTTTTGTCATCCATATTGGGCCATAATAGTGAGTGGGTTTTGGTTGTTGGTTTTGTTGGGTTTTTTTTTCCTCAGTCAGCAGCCAATGCTTCTGCTTCTAACTCATACATTAAAACCACTGCAACAAGAGTAATTTTTTTTGGTACAGTTTGTAATAGAACAGTTTCATTCCCAATAATACAGTCTGGGGGCTTGTACAGAACTTTGACACTTTTCTGCTACAGCTAATATTGCCTTATTGCTCCCAGCTGGAGCTTCACAAACCTTTTTGTTATTAAAGCACATCACCCCAAATACGAGCCACTGAACTGAAACAAGCATGAAATTATGAGCAGTGCAAACCTCATCTGAGAACCTGCTAATAAGAAATAATAGGATTGCTTACAGTATCTCATGCAGCCTTTTGTGATAGTTTCAAAGGAGGATACAAATACATGACAAAAGATGCAACATAATGTGAGTTTACAATTAATTTTAACGTATTTTAAAGCAAGCCCTTAATAATCTGTTAACATAAAATGCACTTTGGAAAGAACCATGGGGCTTTTTCATTATTAAGAAATGTGCAACCAAATTCTACCCTTAATTAAATCAGGAGTAATTTTATTAACTGCAGTATACTCAAACCTGACTTACATCAGTGTAAGTGAGGGTAGGATTTAGCCCCGGGGTGTTTATACACTGTAGTTCCAGTTAGTTTAGATCTATTTGGGTGGGAACTCCATTCCCCTTTCCAGAAAAAATATTCTTGCCTACCCTTTTTCACCTCACAACTGGGGCCAAAGCAGTCTTTTCTTCTAAGATATTTTTCAGAAAGTTTATGAACAAATCTTACCCTCCACGGGAGATGACCTTATTAAACAAAACCACCCTCTGAAGTGATGGACACCAGCAGTTTTAAAGTTAGTTTTCAAGTTTTCAAACAAACCACCTCAAACAGATAAGCTTATTTACATCTCAAAAATAAATAAAAAACTTCAAGCAAAAGCTATTTTATAAAGGAGCTATTTATGCCTGTTTTCAAAGCTGAAAAGCTCTTCCAAACAGTATACTAGCTGCTGTATTTAAATATCCCTGCTCCAGTACAGAAACTTACTGTCCACAGATATCCTTGGGCTTCACTGTACCTCTGAACCAAAATCACTTTCTTCTGTACTTCATTTTCTGCCCTCCTGAAATCGGATTCCCAGTTCCTGACAGATGGCTCCTCTGTCACCGAGCGCTGCTTCTGCTTCCTTATCGCTGCCAGCTAACACTTCCACGATGCTTAGCTGTTGTCTGCGGAGCTGTGCTCTACATCATTTCTACTCTGATCAATGCTCCGCTTGGTTTTAGGTTGGTTTCTAGTCCCGCCTCCTGCTCTTGAAGAAACAAAAACTCACAGCTGGATTTTCTATAAATCATCCCTTTTAACAGTGGCTGAGCAAGTATGGCAAATACTACAGCTAAGACCTGCTGCTCTATTTGAAACTTCAAAAACAATTCTTCATCTTAATGATGCACACATGAAAGTTAATCATGTACTAAAATCACTAATACTGAAAAAATAGTGGCCAGATAATTGTGACCTTCAGGGCTTAGCAGTTGATTAATGTAACACAAAACTCCTCTCTGTTCCAGAAGAAGAATATGGTAAAACATACTGCCTCAGTGAACTGCTTTATATAGTGTTTTGCTTTGCACAGGAGCTTGTCATTCTTACAAAGATAAATGTACATTTGCAATACAGAGCTTTTTGACAGGCTAACCCAGCATACACAGTGTTTAGGCTAGCAGCCCTAAGCTTGAAAGAGCCTTTACCATCATAGCAGTTCTTTTGAAGTGTGGGCAGGAAATACTTTTATTTTCTGCACAGCACTAAGTGCACTACATAGTGCTGAACTCATTATCATGTTTAACAAAGCGTGGAGTATAAAAGCAAGGTGGTACCATAAAACCAGTGCTATGAACTTTGTTCCCATGAGCAGAGCAAAACAGAGCCACGTTTCTGTAAACTGTAAATTGTTTTAATCCTCCACCCTCCAGATCTTCTTAAGAAACTGTGCTGTGGAAATTAAAAATGACTGGGCAGATCTGGATACAGTCTGAATGGGCTGCAAAATCCTGGGGCTGTTGGGTTATTCTACTGTCACACACAAATCCCAGCTGAAAGTGTAGGCAGGGCTAAAACCAGCTCCTTCCTCACTAACAACTCATATTGTCCTGGTGGTACACAGAGTCCCCTGACCGCTGCCCACACTGAAAAGCAACCGAGCTGCCATCATAGGCTCGATGAAGGCCCCCTCGAGTTTCACCTCCACCAGCAGCTCAGGGAAGGGAGCAAGAGCAGCATGTATGGAAGCAGCTTTTCCCCAGGTGTGCCACTTGTCTCCCAGCAAGCCGGGACCCCTGGGCTTCCCTGGCCAGCTGCTGGAGCAGGACTACTGCGTCACCAGCCTTGTATGAGTGCATCTCATCCCTTTTTGAGTCTCTTCTACCCAGCCCTAATGCATTCCAAAAACCTAGTGGAAAGCCACCAAAAAAAAGCACTTCTGTCTGCTTTACACCAATTCTCTAACCACTTCATCACATGTCCCACAGTTCTCCCAAGCTCAATTTTTCCACACGATAGATGACTTCACGGGCTTCTGTCAGATCCCATTTAACTCTCTTTTTTTCCTAAGCTGAAGAATCTCATCTGTTTCATGCTGGGGCTGGTCAGCCTTGCTGCCTGTCCCTGTATGTATTACTGCTCCCGTAAGTGATGCAATTAGCCCTTTAGTTCACACGGTAGAAGCTGATGTTACAGCACCCGAGTTCAAGCCTTGCTCTCAGTTTGTGACTGCTTTTTGTTGAAACGAGAAAATATTCTCATTTTCTTTGCTTACAGTTCTGCAGACATTGTGAGGACAGTCAGCTGTTAGCCTGCAGTCCGACAGCTCTCCACAACCACCCCATGAGTGCCCTGCACACAAGAATTTGAGAACAACTATGTCAGACTAATTTCCAAATGGTTAGTAGCCAGGCAGCCTAGCAGAAAGTGGTATGGATTAAGTAGCCAGGAATGGTCTGAGCTAAGGCCAGCACTGCTCTGATGCAGTTACTACTCTCTTAACCAGCAGCTGTAAGACATGGGTCCTGGGCCCTTATCCAAGCAGCTGTGACTCAGATTTGAAGTGGTGCAATGACAGTGCTCTCCTGTGGATGCACTGGCTGATCAGTGCCAGTAACTTCATGAGGGAGAGTGAAACTAGCAGGGGAGGAGCACCAAACCCTGTGCCCAATCCAAATATGTAACAGCAAATGCAATAAATCTGCTTTCCAGGTGCTGCTGTACATGCAATAATTATCAGCTGTCAAAAAACACATGACTGATTAAAATTACTTGTTTGATCTTTAAAATGTACTTGAAAATCCATAAATGAGATCAATCAGTAGTACATAACCATTTGAATAATAACAGAATTTTGAATCTTTAGCAAAGGCTGTAAAAAGAGATTAAAGGCTCAATAACACAGCGTGACATGTGCTGGATGGAGCATTTTGTCTACTGCCTGGAGTAATGTTTACGGCACACAGGGCAAGATTTGCTCTTTCTCTGCCCTGGGAATGTTGACCACTACCTGAATAATAAGAAAAAAAGCCTGCTGCAGGTGAAAAAAAAAATTATTTTCTCTACATCGTCCTCCATGTGCTTTGGGTCCAGACAGTGCACTGAGCTCCTTGGGATGAATGGGAAGATCTGCTCCCACCACTGATGAGTGTTCAGTTTACAGACTCCAAATAGAGTAAATCCACAACAAAGCAGCAAAACGTGGTAGCATGGATGTTGGTTTATCAGGACTGTTTTTCTCTGCAAATCTTCTCCTTTTGGGCCACACTTTTTGCTAATTGTGAACACAGCCCTCTAATAGCCCAGTATGGCTGAACACAAGACAGCCATTGAATGAGCTCAGGTCCTGGGAGTCAGATCATCTGCACTGCTGGTTCTCTCTCTGGCTCTGTTTTGGACCACTCCTACCAACCTTCTCCTAAGTACTGTGAACATGAGGCAGTCTATGTTCCCTGTCTGTGGGATCCCTGATCCTTCCTTGTTTGGTAGTACAGATGTCATCCCAGGGATGAAGGACATTACACTAGTTTCTTCTGCCACTGTTGGGCAGATGCCATTAGCCCTCACTGGTCCCTCACCTGGAGATAGTTGTGAGATCTGCTGAGACTGGATACCATAAAAAAAAATCAGACACTTCTTCCCAAACCGTGGCTCCACAGGTCAGATTCCTAATTAGTCCCATTACCATTTAAATAGATATTAGAAAATGTCATATAAAGTGAAAGACTTGGAAACCTACTGATTGAATTGGGAGAATTACCCTCTTGCCCAGAAGTTCAATGGGCAAGAATGCTCTGCTGGGAAAGAGCTTTGGGTACCATACAGATCTTCACTTGGGCCTTCTGACCTGCAGCCTCTCCCTCTGCTGACAGCTGTGGAACCAGCAGAAGAAACATGAGCAAATATTTTTGAGGGTGAACTTGTGTCAGAATAAGACCTTTCACCTTGATGTAAAGTGTTGCTTTGCAAGGAGCTAGGACTCCATCCAAGGACCTTCAGTGCTCACAGACACTGTGATGAAAGTATGGCAGAGGGAGCCACCACAGAGCTCCATGTGAAAGTTCTGGGGAAAGTCTGACCTGCCTTGTCCTTAAAAAAGCTGGATCATAAAATCACATGGCCCTGGGGTAATTCAGGTTGGAAAGAACATCACAAAGTCTCGAGTCCAGCAGTCCCCTTGTTTTCTGACCTCGCTGAAACTCCAAGTTCAGAAATAGTTTTAGTTCCTCAAAACTGCACTGGGGAGGAAAGAGGAAGAATAAATTACTTGCCATTGTTCCCCAATGACTTGTAAATAGAAAAGCTTGGCCTTCTCCATGCAATCAGGATGGCAATGCCTGCTTGGCCCTGGACTCCTGGAAGTTGAATAAATTAATATGTTGAGCCTTCTACCACGAGGCTGTCAGGGGAAAAGTGTTAATAGTTTAAAGGCACTCTTTCTGCAGTAGTGTATACGCTCATAATGCGGTAAATAGGATCATTAAAACCCTTGTATTTCTCACCTTAACACTCTAAGATACTCAAGAACACATTATTTCTTCTTGCTGTCAGATATTGCTTTGCTAAGACAGCATG
Organism: Coracopsis vasa; assembly: GCA_026283785.1. NCBI lineage: Eukaryota > Metazoa > Chordata > Aves > Psittaciformes > Psittacidae > Coracopsis > Coracopsis vasa. The sequence goes on from JANHGB010022170.1 coordinate 11,471, forward strand.
CATGAGCTGCTGCATAGATTCAGAAATGCCTTGAGCTTCTTGAAAAAAAACAACAGGTACAAGGACACTGCTGTAAAGATGAGCAAGATAAAGATACTCATCTCCAAAGATGAGCACTCATGTCTCCCTCCATCTCTTCCCCACCACTGCTTTTCAGCCTTCCTCCTCTGATGGTCAGGACCTCCTTTTTCAGCTGAAACTTCTTCACAGCTGGGCTACATGGCCCTACAGCTCAAAGGCTTTTTCCCTGTCCAGTTGCATGCAATGACAGCAGCCTCGTCTTGGAGATTAAGCACAGCCCTGTTTCAGTCTCCTTTGGTAAAACAAGCCATTTCCCCTCTAACAGCGTCTCTGAATCCACTGATGCAAGTTGAGTGGGGGCTGGATCATGAGGAATGAGAACGAAGTGCAGCATTGCAGACGGGGCCCCACGGGGCCACATACTCACTTCTGCTGTGGAAATACATTGCCGGAAAAAGCTGATGGCCAGGCCATGTTTTGGGAGCGACTTGCAATTATTCTCCAGTCTGCAAACACATTCAAGCCTTTGATCTCCTCCATCACTCCCAACTGCCTGCCTTTCAGATTATGCCAGCATTTCCTGCTGCTATCCCCTAATCACGCTACCACGGCACTGATAACCACTGTATGGCTGCAAGCCAAACAGCCTGCAAAGGAAGGGCACATGGAGCCAAGTGCCCCACCGCTTGCCGCTTCCCTTTCATCCCACTTTATTATTGCATGTCCTGCACTAACCTGGCAGATTCTTGAGGATAATGGGAGGCAAAGGTTTTACTTTGTGCTACCAGGAACAGGTGAACCCTGTCTTCAGGTTTCCCCCTAAAAACACACTCATATATTTTCCTGAAGATTATGAGATTTTGAAAAGTTACAGAGATGAGGGAATATAAAGTGCTGCTTAATGCAGATATGCTTTCAGCAAAAAAGACAAGGGGAAAGGGAAAATAATATTCAGGTTATTACTATTTGAAACTCTGCATCAAAATGGGTATTTCAATGCAAAATCAAAATAAAAAAGTGATTTGAAAACTTCTCATCTAAAGCAGATAACTGCAATGATAATATGTTGAGTGGACATTCTTTCCTGGGCAGTTTTTCATGCGGTAGATGCTCTTCCCTAAGATCACCATTTCCCAAACAGATCCTGAACTATTTCTCATTCATTTACTATTGCAGTGGTTATATAAAGTAGGACAGTTGTACTGTCTCCACCTGATGAGAAAGCCATACACGTTTGTATTTTAATACAAAACACATTCTTTGAAGGATCAAAATATTTATTATCTAACTTATTCTTCAGGAAAACCTCTCTCATTTATACTTGGTACTCATTTAGCTTTTTTAAGTCTTTCTCCTGTTGGAAAATCTCTGGAGTTTACATGGCATATCTCTGTGTCACATGTGTTGTCTTTAATTGCCAATATAAATGTTTTCCAACTCTAAACTCTACAGCTTGAGTCTCACTTATGAAAGTCAAGCAATGCCTTTCTGCTTTACTCATCATGACATTGAAAGACTGCTGGTCTACCCTCTTGCCTTATTGCAAAGCAGGGGCTCCCAGAGCCCAGCCCAATGCAGTTCACTTTGGTTTGATCGAATCAGGTGATAAATCCAATCCTGATTCCCAACACTCTGCAGCAAGCTCTGGTGCTCAGTACTTTTATCTTCCCAGTGGTGCCCTGGTTGATTCAGCGGCATCTCCTCCTTGCCCCTCTGCTTCTGCAGGCTGGAACCTGGGAGAGCATGGCCGCAAGTTCCCACTAAGGCCATCCTATGGGACAAAGTATCTCCAGAGGCCTGAAAATGGCACCTACTGCACTTCAGTGACAAGGAGTCCTGTTTAACATGAGGTTCAGTTTGTGCATGGCAAAGGCACGGCATTTTATCAGTTTGTTCAAATGCTTCAAAGAGCTCAGGAATTAAAATTCAAACTTTTAAAAAAGTTTATATTAAAATGTGAATCATTGGCTTGCTTCAAGGAAGGAAAAAAAAAACCCTGTTTTCAGCAAAAAGTTAACTGGGTGTCCTGAAAATCAGTAATTAAACCCACCACTAACAGACAATAATCATCTGGAGTTCTATTTTTCTTCCGTACATAAAAGGCTTCAAAAGGACAGAGCAAGAGCAAAAAGTTCAGCATCAGCATTTGCCTCAAGACCCAATGAACCCAGGGGCTGTCTCAGGATCCCTCCTGCAAGGCAACGAGCTGCGAAGAAAAGTTGGATTTCTGATGCTATATGCCTGCACTGTTTAAAATGACCTCAGTCACAAGCAAACCTGAAATGTCATCCTGAGGGACACTGTTGCCATCGCTATCATTGCCCATGCATGTGTCAGGGAGATGTGCTGCCACCCTGGACAGGAAATGCAGCAGCTATTTGCTGCACAACACCGCAAGATTAGAAGCAAAGAATATGGCTCCCAAATTACACAGAGGGAGTAATTTCTGCCAATCGGATGTAATTACTCCTCTTATGAAAGACCTGTGGAACACTTGATGGTTTCAAGCACTAATACCTATGGAAACAGCATTCCCGAAATACCCAGCCAAGTGCTAGCTTACTGTTGGACTGGGGAACAGTAAACGGCCAAGAACACATCCTGCACTGAGTAAAACTTCAAGGGCCTCTTTCCAAATACTGCTCTGGCTGGAAAGCTAAAGTTTATAAATCAGGCAGGAATGCTGGCCAGAGTGAAATTTCTTCCATCTCTCGGTACTTAACACACTGACTGTGCTGCAGCCATAGGTATAGATTTTCCACTATCATATCTCTATGGCAGGTATTAAGTATTTTGGGTTGTTAATCTGACAAGGCTACTATACTCCCAAACATCCTGTTTATGAGGAGGCAGGATCTGAGACTACATAGAATATATCAAGGTAAATGCAGTAGGATATATGGCATCTCAAAGTTGACATGCTTGAAATATTAATCTTTTTAAGGTCTGACCAAAATACATTTCCAGGTCAGAAATAAGAAGTAGCACCTAAATGCAGAGATGTTATAAGTATGGCCAGAACACTCCCAACATCCAAAAGCCTCTTCATAGAAAGTGTGTTGAGTGAAGTATGCCAGGCCTTAAACACACTATGGCAACTCAGCTCTTACATTTATATGCAAAGATTATGAAAACAGACAAGCAGAGCTCTCCACAAAGCAGCTTTCTGTTGCAAGTTTTTTACTGGCTATAGTAGTGCAGCCTGGAGCTTGGGAGGAAACAAGTGTCCCAGCAATCCCTCTTTCATTTCTACCGAAAAATAAGTTTCCACAGCACATCCATATACCTAAGGCCTCTGGCCTCCTGCAAGGAAACAAACTCCAAACAACACTAGAACGCTTACCTCACCCCTTGCAAAGTATCATGCATTTCCCAGAGATTTTAAGGTGGGATCCATCAAAATAAAGAAAGGTACTTCTTATCAGAGGAGAAGATTGTCTCTAAGCAACAGGAAAAGACAAAGTTCTTCTGCACAGCCCTGCCTGAAACATCAGCAGAAAAAAATGCTTACATGCTGACAATTTATCTGAGGAACTGCTCTGGAGCTTAACAGGCCATAATCAAGATATCAGACGTTTATTTTGAACAAGCACTTAGGGGAATGGGCATGAATTCTCAGTGTTAGTGGTGCCAGTCAGTGTGTGATTCGCCCATCTTCACACTGGCTGATTAGAAAGCAAAGATGTCTGGTTTGTGACTATTTCACAGCATAAAATTCCTTTTTTAAAATCTGCAAAGACTCTTTTCGAGAAAAGCTCAGCATGCTTGAGGTATGAAAACTTTGTCTCCCTGACCTGTCAGAAACCCAGAGAATAAACATTTGCTTTTTTTGGTAAGTTATGCTATTGACAAACCTGTCTTCTTTCATCACACACATGCACAAGAATCTTTACTAATCGTATTTCTATCACCATGGTCCTCCAGATCTCTCAGCATGACTTACAGAGGGAAAAATCATAAAAGAAAAACACAAACTGGCAGTACATTAGGCAGCTTTGGGCACAGATAATGATGGATTCTCCCAAAGTAATTTTCTGTGAAGTGAGACTTCCTGTAAGGATCTTGATTACGTATGTCAGTGCTGGGAAGCTACCCGGACACGTGAGACTGTCGTTTACAGCCAATGCAGCCAAGACAGATGCCTTTATTGGGCTTTAAGAATGAAAAGCCTGAGAATAAGGGAACAGAGAGAAAGGATTTTTCTGGAAAATTTGAGTCAGTGAGATTTGATTCCATTTACACTACTCTACTGCTTCCTAAGACGATCCCTATTAGACATATTTTTGTGTACCAAAAGCCTATGATGCCACATCGGCCTTGTCCTCCAACTCTCTTGGCAAAAGCAACAAAGACTTCCTAGCACAAAAAGGCCACACTGTGGTTTTGTTTTCAAACATCACTGCTAGGAAAAATGTGAGAGAAAAAAACTCCACAAGATTTTCGGTACCTAAGGACAAAGCCAAATGGTTCCATTTGAGTCATTTTCAATCTCCGCAAGCTTGGCATTTATGGTATGAACTCAGAAAAGCCACTGCCGGTAATTTTGTCATTTCAAGTGTTTGTAACACATGAGAAGTAAGTGCTTTTAAAATGAGAAGTCAAATCCTAACCACTTCAGAGACACTGATCACCTTCCTGCAACTTCAACCTAAAAATGTTTCACAATGTTTAAAAATACTTTCAGATGCTCAAAGTAAAGCAGGGTATCCAACATCTGGCTTGAGAAAGATGTTTTCAAACAAGAATGAAATGCTACAAGAAGACAATATGCTTCATTGCTACAATGAAGAAGACAAAATGCTTTCTTCTTCTTCACTTGAAGGACTGACTCTTTTGTTGGTTTAACCTAAAGTGAGTCGGCGACCCAGCCATATCTTTTTTCTCTTCTTTAATACAGTGAAGCGAAAACAAAAAGGAGAATAGGTATCATGCGTGCAAACATTTTTCATGAAAGTTTTTCTCCATTTTAGGTATCTAAAAATACTTATAAAAATTTGACCATGAAATCTAAAGGATTTCATGGTCAAATGAATATTCATTCCTTTGTTCTTACTGACATATGGAAACAGCTTGTCTGAATTCTCATGAAGAATCTATCTATAAGCTTCACTTTTATCTGCTATATTTTAATGACTGCTGTTACAAGCCAGCCTAAGCTAAAAACAGAAAGAAAATATGAGAACTGGGGTGTCTTTTAAGCACTTGTTTAGATTTATGAGCAACGAAGTGGTCAGTCTGCTGTCATGATCTGGGCAGTACAGCAACCTGGAGTGTCTCCCCTCTCTTTTACAAGCAGGACTATCTGACATTGACATGGAAGAGGCATGATATTCTTTGAGTCTACACTAACCAAGTTATCAAACAAAATTAAGGGTCTTCTTTGAGCATGTGAACAAATAAGCCTGATTCACAATGTATTTCCGAGCAGCTTTTTCTATGTGCATAATCTCTCCCTGATACTGATAGTTTGGTGTCTGGTATTGTGTGAAGTTGTACAGTAACATTCTTGCTGTTAGGAGGAGCGTGAAAAGTGTCTCCTTGAAGCAGGCGCATCTATTGATACAAACCCTACAGGCACCGGTTGTGAAATCTCTGCACCTCTGCCAAATTAACGTGAAATCAGGCTCCACAGTTGCTGAGGGTGTGAAGGCAGCACACACAGAGGCAGTGTTTGCATAAGCCTTGTTTCCATAGGGAACTAGGAAAAACGTATACTGATTTAAAAAAACAATCAGTTTCTCATGGATTTACGTTGGCTGGGAAGTCCTGCAGCTCTGGCCGTTGCCCACTAGAGGCCGTGAAGCCCTTACGCCTGCCCTGGCCGTGGCTGTCGGATCTTCAGTGAAAGGGAGATAAGGAATGGGAAACACCAAACGCGACAATTTTTTCTTCCCGCATTAAAATCTTAAAATCTCACTCATGGAGCAAGGCACGCCAGCCCTGGCAGGCTAGTGGGAGCGGCGTGACCTGCTATGGGCAGCCAGCTCTGCTCACCTACAACTGGAAACTCCAGGGGAGATGAATGGGGAGGAGGATGAGGATGAGGAGAAGCACGCAATGCAGCTGGCTGGAGGGCAGCTCCTCCCCCGTGACATTGTTACTGTAAAGGTAAACAAGGTAAACAATGAGTACCCAAACATAATGGGCTTCTTGTAAAATCAATTGTTCTTTCTAGACATCATTCACGGGAGCCTGGAAAGCGGCAGGTCAACAGAAATGATGTCAAGCATCAACAGGGTTTAACTAGCAGAGTTTGCTGAAGAACTACAGCAACAAACATGAGTGTACAGAAAAACCAAGGTGAAAGCTGGTGTGTGGGAAAGAAACATGAGGATGTTTCTGAGTACACTGAGAAACACAAAGAGACATACAAGCAGAAGAAGCAGTACTGGCAGAAACTACAGTTTGAATGAAAACTGGGGTTCACTGGATTATCAGAGATCATATCACACCCCTGCGTGAGACACACCATGAAATCAGCAAAAATTTGGAGACGAGACCTGCACAGAGGTGTGCTCTAAGGGAAGAGGACATTAACCCCGACTTCCACAGGAGGTGAAGGAACATGGCCCCTGCAGAGCCTGGGGCTGGAAATGGATGCAAATGTCATCTTGCAAACTTGATTTGTGACAGGTTATCTAGAAACCTGCAACGGGTCAATGCAGATCAGATTATTCCTCAGTTATTGACTGCCCTTCTTTCTACAATGTTGAATTTCTTCTGCTGTTGTACTGTTCATATACCTAGCTTAATTATGTCCTGTTTAATTCCTTTATCTTCTGCTGTCCGAATTAATTAAATACTTTTGTGCCTTCTGCAACCTCTGCCATGTTTTCCACACTTTTGCCACAGATCATTAAACAGTACAAGTATATCACACAATTCCTAAAATGAAATTTCAGGACAGCCCAATAACAACCAATGACCTTAGTGAGAAGGTATATTTGTTCCTCTTCTTTGTATTGCTCTCAAGTACTTGGCTTTATTCTATTAAGATTTGGGGACTACGGATTAAAGTCCCTTCTGGTTGATGGGCAGATACTACAAAGCATTAAGGTGCTGTTCAGAATGTGAGTCTTCGGATGGTTGTTTTGCAAGGAATTAGTGATCAGGTATTTTGTGCCCAAACATACAATCCAGGCAGTTCAGTGTGGAAGAGGATTTTGGCTTCTGCATTTCATAAGGATACTTAGCGGTAGCTGTTGATAAACACCTAGGTGCTGGAGACAGTGTTTCGGTTGATGCCCTTCACCTCGGTAGGGATGCCCATGCTGGAGCTCATGCTGAGACTGAAGCTCCAGAGGGAGAAGCATTTAGGGAGGCCTAAATCAGTGTGCAGGGAAGCAGTGTGCGAAGCAATGCTCAGCTCTTCTTGGGACGGGACCTTTTTCAAAGATGGCTAAATAAATGTAAGACAGATGTGGCCGCATTCATGAAGAAGACAGTTTTTTATTAAGAACACAGAATTCTGTGGGTTTGATAGCAAAAGCAAAATGTGAGAAGTGGCACGAGCATCCTTCCACCGTGTGAAGGAGACAAAGAGAAAGGGGGTGTCTGGAGATGGTGAGGTACATCTCCACTACCCACTTCCAGCCCCAGCTCCCCTGGGCATCATGCAGCTCCTCTGGCCAATGCTAAAGGAGAAGTTGATTCCTTATCTCTCGACATGTTCCAGTTGGTAGGCGGCCCTGAGAGCAACCCCAGGTGTTCACACTCTCTAATCCCATTAGGGCTCTTTTAAAGCAGTTTTTTTTCTGGTGTCACAGAAGTTACACTTAATGGGTTTGCAGTTATTAGGCAGTTAGAAAAGTTATTTGCACTTCACGATTTGCTGCAAGAGACAAGCACCAAAGTCCTTGTGAATCCCACAGCTGCTGTGACTCTTCCATGAACAGTTGCTTGAGGCATTTTAGAGACATGCAAGAACACAGAAACAGTTTCTTAATACTGGAAGTGAATTTGC
>JANHGB010022170.1:19464-43185 GCA_026283785.1 Coracopsis vasa
AGAGCAGATGGCCAGCTCGCATACTGAATGAACCTTAAACCATCTAGACTTACAAGACTACTGCAAACATTGAAACAGTACCAAATTCACAAAAAGAAATCCTACATGCTCACAGTCAGAAGTCAGCTCAGATTTGGATCCTATATACAGTGGCTTAAATCCGGATAAAGCTGTCAATATTGAACTGTTGGTGGATTTATCCCAGAGTAAATGCCCCTTCTTTTTATGTGCATACAAAACTCTCAGAGCAGTCAAAGATAAGCTAAAATAATAAGAACCTTAATAAAATAACTACATCAGCATCATTAATAAAGCTAGGAATCAAGGTAATCCTTCCTTGTATTAGTGCAGCTCTGCTGTATCAGAGATGTGGTAGCAGCACTAGTAAGAATAGAAATAGTAGAGCTGAAGTTACATAATTAAATTTGTCATTACTCTATAGTCCATTAACAAAAAACAGCCATTCGCACATTGCTTAACAAATGTACCTGTGAGGCACTCCACAGCTTTTTACTTCTTTCCGTACACACGCTGCTTGTAAAGACTCTGTGAAAGAGCTTACTAGAGATGTATATCTTGAAAGTACTCCTCAGTGCAGTTCATGGACAAATTAGAAATATTATTGCTATAGGCATGTAATAGTATGTACGAGAAAAAGGGCAAAGGACTTCCTTAGCACCATGTGCCTTTTAGCCTACATTTCAGCCTGCCAGCTCTCCATTTGCCTAAGTAAATAGGACTGTAGTTGTTGGGAAGAAGAAGGGAGGCTAGAAGCAAAGAGCTCTGTTGTATGCCTCTTTCTGCATGTGTCCAGGGCGTGAATTCCAACGGGTTCACCAGCACTGAGGGGCCAGGCAGTCATCCTTCAAAATCTTCCCTGGGACATAAAGTTTCAGCATCACATCTGAGTACCTCTGGACTGCCAAGGGATCGTGAAGGATCGTTAAGGTTAATTTGAATTTTAAATTGTATATGCATGATTTGCCAGTGCCTTGAGCACAAAGGGAACTGCACACTGGGCTGCAGTAGGGCTCTGAAGACCAGCTGAAAGGTTGCAATAGCAGAAAAGACAGAGACAAGACATATCTGATTGAAAAAAAGGGTGACAGCTGTATTTGCAGCAGAGGAAGGGATGTTGGTTTGGTGGCACTTGTGATCAGTGCTACGTGCTGACAAAGTAATCGCAATAACTTAAGATAGATCTCTCCAGTCAAGATCACTTGCTAATAAAACACCTTCAGGTTTTCCCTCACATAGCTGAGAGTGCAGAGTTTTTACTTGCAAGCAGGACAGAATTTTTAGGGATATACTTATGTCAGAAAAGCTTAGGTTTACATCTTACAATCAACTTCACTCGCCTCTTGGTCCTTTCCAACCCTAACTATTCTATGATTCTATGATTAAGCCAGAAATCTCCACAGCAGGTCAGTTTGTTTCCAGATCACTATATAATTCATCAATTTCACAGTCTGGCTTCATGGCCCAATGTATAAAAATATGTTGATGCATGTGACCAACTTACATTGCCAAAAGGCTATACTCCTATACTTGCAGAAAGTGTGAAGTCTTGTAGCCATTTTCAGAATCCTTTCCTTTATACTTCCTTTTCTAACACTGAAGGTGGAAATCACAGGATACTTGAAGAGTCCTGCAGTGCCAGCTATGACATTGTTAAGACACTAGCATGTTGACAACCTCAGAACTGCTTTAAAGCTTTCCAAACCCATAATAAAACAAAGTTTATACAAGTTATTTTTGCAGAATGTGATTTACATGTGCATCCGCTTAGTATGTTGAAATTCAGCATTAAAAAACCTGTTGATTATAAAAGATTATTTCTAGCAATATCTTGATAACGCTGGTTATTCTTGGAAACATGCTGCATTTCCCTGAAATTTATGTGATCTTACAACTATCTTAGTAGCCTATGCTATTGTACATGCCATAGCAATTCCTCTTAGCATTGTGGAGACCTCCCAACTTTCTAAAAAACTTGGGTATAATTCTGCAGCTGCTTTTGGCCATTAAAAATCAAACTGAAATCCTTTTTCTTCAGCCAATATTCAACCCAATGTGGGTTGACTAAATACATGGTAGCATTTGAAAACTGTTGTGATGATACTTGGACTTCTCTCTCTTAGAAAAGAAATATCTGGAGCAGACGCTGGCTCACACACTCAAGGACTTCAGATTTCCAGACATATTTCTAATTTTGTATAAACCTTTCTTTTTTTTCATCCTTTCTAAACACGACATTGCTCTTCATTAAAGGCTGGGATTTGGAAAAAAACCAGAAAATCCCATGGGATTGAAAACAACAGATGTTGTCTGTTTTAAGCTTCCTTTATTCCAAATCGCTGAATTTAGTACATTTAAGATTTTCCTGCCTCTTCTTCCAGAGGCCTGTGATTTGCTCTTTAAATGGCTTTTCAAGAGGCTGACTCTGACTGGAACATATGTGAAAAGAGATTTGCAACTTAAAATGTACCATTTTTCAGGAAAGTTGCTAGAAATATACTAAAAATATAACAGAACCAATATCGCGGCAGTATCATTGCATATCCATACTGCAAGCAATAAACCCAACATTACCATCGCAGCAAATGGGAGGCACATGCTATTCACTTCCCACACAAATACCCTCATGTTTCCTGCTCCTCCATTTCAACACTGCTGAACTGTGAAGTCCAAAATGCAGCAGCCTGCCTCATGACAGCCACAAAGGGATTTTCAAGCTTTCCTTAGAAACAAAAATAATTATTTTCACATAATTTGTAATCTGTAACTTTCCTGCACCTTCTCATCTGGCCTTCACCAGTGTAGATATGGACAAAGAGCCCCTGCCCTTAGGAGATAAAACTGATTCCTTCTTCAGTGACTGCACCCTTCAAAAAGATGCTGCGATCATGAAGGCAGCAATTCCAAAAAGGGCTATGAGAGGAGACATAGCTGTGTAATGCTGTGGAAAAAATAACTGTATAATTTGATCTCTGGAGATATGTCAGGGAAATAATAATTAGGGAAGGATGTTGGGGACAGCTTTGACATCCTTTTTGAAAAAAATGAGCAGTTTCAAACAACAGCCACAAGATTTATTTAAGTATTGGGTAAAGAAATGGCATAGTGAGCTGTAGTAATTTTGCCTATCTAAAAAAAGAAGTTTGAGAAATAGTTTTATCAGAGTGCAGTGGTACCTGACAGTGAAGATCTCTTTGTTCCAGGAAGAGAGCACAACAAGAATGTCTGGAATGTGGGAACAGACAAATTCAAATTCAAAGTTAAGCATATGGTTTTCATACAACCAAATTTTGTTGTCAACACAAACCATGAGGTAGACAGGAGGCCAGGCCAAATGAACTAATGGGTTTAAGCTTTACAAGGTCAAATCTTTCTATTAAGTGTTAGAAACTCTGTTTACAGTGATTACAGTTGTAGTCATTAATGAAAATAATTGGAAGTGACTACCCCTTTGATTTAATCAGATTTGCATTGGTGCTAGTTCATTGAATTGCAAATGGAAGAAATATTAAACGTCGTCTCTTCACAGATGGCAAGATTTTAACACAGCCTTCATAAAGCTTTGATTCAGATTTTATGCCTTGACTTCCTCTTGTATCCCATTTTTTTTTTACAACTGCAAACTGATTGACAGCTCCAACCTACAGACCTGCTGCAGCTCTGAAATTCACAGTTTACCTTTTGGTCTGGACTATTTTATGTTCTGTGGAACACGGGACAGTTTTGGAAACAGAGCAACGTGCTGATGGTGATTTTGGTTCTCTGACACCTGCTCCCAAGAAAACTTTGTGGAAACTGTATTTTTGTCTGACAATCCATGTGGACAAAGCATATCCTGTAAAATTCTGCATTTCAGCTTTATGAAAAGTATGCAAAGGCTTCATTAATAGTAAAGAGAAAGCGCAGTTGTAAAGAAATAGCATAAAAAATAAGTCCACCAGCTTTAACACACTCATCTGGAGAAGACAACTATTGTGAGGAGTGACGTAAAGATAACGTGTTTTCAAGAAGCAGTAGCAAGTTGTACTCTTCCAGTGTGTTCCTGAGAAAACCCTGATGAGTGAGAAGAGAACAAGTGTGAAACACTAAACATGCTGCTAATGCGCAAAGCCCTATGTTCTGTGGAGAGAAGAGCATTCAGCAGTAATTGAATCATCCAGGGCTGTGCTCAGTGGATACCCTAAGGTGATTATGTTCAGAATAGAAGCTTTTAGAATGCCATTTAGTAAATGGAAACAGAGTTGGATACCAGTAATAAACCAGTGCCCTGAAGCTACTCATTTTTTATAGCAACTTAATTGAAACATACAAATCATTGAATGCCAGATGCTTAGGAAAGGGGGCAGCACTGAGACCAAAACCATAGACACTGAAACTAAGAAAAACTACGATTTTGCTTCCAGTAAAGAACAATTTACTGATACAATTTTCTTCCTCTGGTGATAAACAGGAGTCTATCATATTCTGAGTACTCAACTGTATTCTCAGGATAGGTATAGAGCTGTATACCAGCTTGTTTTCAACTTCCCAATTGCTGATGAACTCAGTAAAATGAAACTAAGAGCAAAATTTAGTTTTCTCCTTCTTATTGTTACAAGAAAGCTGTTTTAAACTGCATTAGCTCTTTAATCACATGATTCCTATTACCTAATTTGCAAGAAGCAGGACTATTATCTCTAAAAAGCAAACACAAATTTAACTCATACTATTGTCATTTAAATGACATATAACGATTGCAGTTTGGAGTCCTGCCTTTTTATATACATTTAGAACTTTTTAATCATAGAACTCAAAAATTCAGCAAGATTTACTCCTAGTCTTTCAAATTTGTATTACTTCTTTAGAGTGATGTCCCTAACATTGCTATTGTATTAAAACTGTGTACCACAAGAACTACATTGGCTCTGAAAATTTATCATTTTATTTTTTCCAAAACTGAAGCTTAAGAAGAAAAAGCATTTATTTGGATGTAACAAATCATCAGTGAGAGTAGAATACGAAGGAAGCCTCTCTCTTCTTGAGAGCAGAGGACACTCCCTTCCTTTCTAATCATGTACTGCAAGGCAGAAACCTCAGCCTGTCATTTTACACACCAACAGTTCAGCAGGGTGGTTGAGAAAGATTTGGACTTGAGTCTGAACATGAGTCTGGGCACTGACACTACTTGCTCAAACCTGAATTAAATCACCCTGGGAGGGGCAAAAGTGTCAGAGAACAACATCCTCAGCCTCCAAAGGCAAAGAACCACCCCCAGCCTGCTCATGCATTCCTTCCAGGCAGGCATTGCTGCACTCAGTAGTTCTGACTGCAAGATTTCTACAAAGCCTGAGTCTCCAGCCGGTGCCCCACATTCTTGTCCTGCCTATTCTCAGACCTTTTTTCCATTGCTGAAGACTGAGCTGTCACACAGCTGCAGCTATTGGAAGATTTTGCAGCCTGTCTCTCCCATGCAAGAGAACTTCATCACTTTGTGCAGAAGATTAGTTAGTATTAGTTCCTTTGAAGATAATTGCTCAACAACAAATTCAGTTCTTAACCCTCATTTACATTTCCTAGAAGTTCTGTCAAACTAGTGCCTTTGGGGTTGACGATTTCTGGGCTTAATCTCAGCCCAGAGCTGATTTTCATGCATGTAAATGTAAATTCAAACAGTTTACTTGTTCTCAAATCAGACACACATATCAGATGATTTTCTCTGGGACCCACATCCAAAAAGCTCTGTAACCGCTCAGTATTAGAAAAATATTTCACAGATCTCATTGAGCTCTAAGGAACATACAAAGTTAGAAGCAAATCTAGTTTCAGAGACGTGAAGAAATGAAAGGAGAAATAAAATTAATGCAGAATGGCATTGAGCAGCCTGATTTTCTCACTGGGGTCAGTGTGGGAAATTCCAGCGACACAGAGCATCCACAGCAAGTAACTAACCTAGAGTCTAAGACACTCAGTTAAGACCGCAGTCTCTCTGCTAGAGCTGTGATCACCTCTGGCTCTGCTCAGGACCTCTGAGCACTTGCATCATCCCAAGGGTGTGGATGGTCTGAGCAGCATCTGGATCCTGGGGACACCAAGCCCCATAAAAGTGCTCAGCCACCACATCATTTAGACCATATTAATTACCCAAGTCTTCAATAATTCAGATCCCATCCTGATACATATGTATGATATATGAAGACAGTTAAAGTTACAGGGAAAGTCTTTACTTTCCCTAAAAGGTGGGAGCTGGGGTGAAAAATCTGGTTTTATTCATTGCACATCAAAGCCCTGACTGCGTGGTATGCTATCATTTGTTCACACTCCGGAGCGCCTTAACTATGGCAGCTGGTGTGGGGAAATTAATGATCACTGAACACTGTAAAATAGAAATCAATACTTCTGTGTCTTTCCCAAATGGTCTGTTGCTGGATAGATATTCATGGTTATATTTGTCTCATCCTGTGAATATTAATAAGGTAGAAAAACCTGGATATATATATCAAAGCCTTGGAAACAAGACTATTGCTAATGCAGGTCCTCAGCAGTAACATGTTATAGCTACCAAACAACTGATTTGTGTGATGCTAAGTATTAGCTCTGGTATAATACAGTCCTTCATTCTCTATTCTGATGCTTGTTTACTTCTGTCACCATTTTTAAAGTACTGTCCTGCTATAATTAAAAAAGACAGGACAACAATAATCTTTAGTACCTCCTAGCTGTGATAAGTGAGTTGCTGAAACAAGAGCTCAAACACTTGACAGACAAGTACAAATGGGGCTAAATTCACTCTGATGAGCTGTGTGACAGCTTCTTCCATGAATGAGGCACAACAGAGGCAGGTCATTAGAAATTACCCTGCAGTGGGATAACTGGCATGTACAGCTTTTGCAATTCTATTAAGCTATTGCCATCAAATGAAAGGACATCCTTATTGCAGGAATAGGGAAGAGACATATGTACTTGACGTGCTGGGCTACCTATGCCTGAGACACTGCGCTCAGGTAAATACACTCAGTACCTCTGGTCCTGATTCAGCTTTGGCAATGATACAGTGATAAGGCATTAAACTATTGCAAAATGGACATAATGCTGAAATTACTGTATCTGTTCCACTATGTTGTATCATTACTTAATAAATCAGCAAGTATAGAGGCAACAAATGGGTAAGCAGCCCAAAGGGTTTAAAGTGTACATTGTGGTGCCGCTTCATGCACTGACCCCTCGGGTGCTGACATGGGAGCCCAGTGGCAAAGAAGCCCCACTTCAGTCTCTGCTCAGGGACATTAGATGCTCCACACACAGTGTATTTGCTATGGTAGCCATATCCACATGAAAAGCATACAGGACATAACTTCTGATTTTCTGCAGCAAGAGGCTGTTTTTTATAAGCCCAAGAGCAGCAACAGTGCCACTTGGTGACCTGCGCGAGTGTCATTGTCAGGCAGGACTAGGCACTCCCAGTGAGCTCTGGGTGTGGGCTTTCCATACAGCCATGAGGACTCCCCTGCTGCATTACAGTAACATAATGAAGCAACTGAACAATTATGACTAGGGTTCATTGGTATTTATGACCTAAGAATATTTTTGTCCCTGTTATAGGACAAAGTAGAGCAAATGTTATATGACAGCCTCATTTTACCATCTAATGCAATTATATACCACTTTTTAATGTCAAAAACATAAATTTCCCACCAATGTTTTAAATTTTTTAATTACTGAGTAGGGAAGAAACATTGTACATGTACATATCACAAGCCATATGTACATTTTGTGTGCCTCTGGCCTTGCTATGTTTTAAATTTCTGATAGTCAATATCTTTCTTAGCATGTGCTCCTCCCATCTGTTGTAGCCAACTGTTGTTCCTAAACCTACACTCAGTTTCTATCCCACAGTGACTCACCCAGTTGCTCAACATAACCTCCTTTGTTTGGGTGGAATTACACACGGTGCATAAAGATAAGGGTTAGAGCCACCACTATAAGCATTTTGAGGCAGTAAATTTATTTTGTCAAACGTCTGTTGAAAGCCTGGAGCAATGGTGCTGCGGCTGCAATGCAAGTAACACTGTACCCTGAACTCACATGGGCTGATTTAAGAGGCTTATTCACTCTGAGCAGATTTGAACACCCCAAGTACATTCTGGACAGCTATGACACCATGAAATGTAAGTAATAGTATTGCAAAAGAAGTGTGCAAAAGAGGTGTGTGAACAGACAAGTCAGATGTCCATGTCCATTAGGTGCAGGTTTCCAAGCACATCCCCCTGTTATAAGCTGGATGGTTCCTTTAACTGAGTAGGCTTTTCTCAAACAAATACCATTGCTATGTTACGGGCTTTCCCTCATGCTACATTTGAAAACTAGGGGAAGGTTCCCATTTATGAGCTGAAATTCTCTTCTAGCTATTACTGTAAGCCGATTTTTAATTTAAAACTTGCAGAAAATTATACATGAAAGATCTAGTCCACAAAGACCTCTTCTAAGAATCTGTTTGTGCAATGTATATTTAGCCTGATTTCCTAAGGAAACGCTACGCAAACAACCATGCTTTGCACGCTGGTTGGTCAGTTTGTCTGTCTGTCTGTATCAGGCTCCTCATCGCCACCCCCAACAACTTTTCAACAAATTGGCTGATTTGAAAGAGAGACAGATGGCTCAAAGGTATTAAACTCTTACAAGTTTTGTGAAAATAAGCAGCAGGGTAATGGAAAGAGAGCCTCTTAGTGGCTCACTAAAGAAAAGGCTTCGGCACAAATTCAATCCTCATTAAGCCAAAGAAAATCTGCACAAAGCTCAATCCTGCCATGCAAACTCACCACAAAGAAGCCTTCACTGGGTCTGGTGTTCATGAACTAGCTCTTGTTATCTATTGCTAAGCAAACATCATCATGTTTACTGTAGGAATCACAAGTTAAATTTTTAATAAGGACCCTGCTGAGGCAGTTAATATGCAATACAATGATATTCATTAATAAGATAGCCTAAGCCACAAGCCTTGAGGTACTTACACACTGCCTAACTTTGACATTGCATCTGAGAAGAGTATTATCACAGCATTTAAGGCTAATATTAAGATATTTGACATTGGCAAGTACATCTAACCCCTACTCGGGAGGTTTGGCATTAAACAAACAGCACTCAGCACTCACTGAACAGGCCCTTGAACACTCCCCCCACCACACACACATTGTCCTATAAAGAGCCTAGGTGGAGAAAGTCTGCACTTGAATCTGACAAAAAGCTTTGATCAGACAAATTAGGCCAGGCTTTTATGTGGAGTTCCTGGCTCTACCAATAGTGTGTTTGATGGCAGCATCCCTGCTGGAGACACCACTTCCATTATCACTCACTGCTTGATGCGCAGCTTACAAAGAACACTGCACTACCCTATTTTCTTGACTTTTCCACAACACTTAATAGCTATGAGAACACTTGAAATGCTGGTATTTTAATGCTTACTTACTTTTTAATCAGATGTTATGACCCAGAACAGCACCAGTTTCTGAAAGTTTAGTTAAGAAAGAAGAGGCACAAACCTGTATCTAGAGCTTTTAGTCATAATTCAGTCTCATATAGGGACACATAAGTGGTGTCAAAATAATCAACCCCAACATCACACGGTGTTGCACTCCCCACTGTAGTGGCACTGAGCAGCTACAACTGATGAAAATTGCACTTTCTGGGTGCATTCTAAGATGCTGAGCACATCTAACAGGCTTTGTAGGCACCACCATCTAGCCTTCAGTTAGCCAAATGTGTGCTCTATGAACCAAACAGGTGATGTGATCTTCTTCCTCTAGCTGCTGTCACCCCAGGATGCAGTTTCACATGCATCAGCAGCAGATAACCACAAGCACTGACACTGAAAAGCTAATTATTCTCTTCAGAGCAAAAGGAGGTTCCTTCTTCTCAGGCAGGTAAATGTCAGACCTCCTGGTCATGTCAGCACCAGGCACATTGCCAGCAGATCCTCTCCTACCCGCTCCTGGGGTCACCTTACATCTGCAATCCATTCTATGATACACTCCTCAAGGCAAACAAACAATGCCACCACCAGCCCAACTCAGCTAAATTAACTCTTCTTAAGGCAAACACTATCTTACATACTAGACGTGTTCATCATCCATGGGTCCTCTCAAATCCCCACAGGGACACTGCTTATTGACTTCTAGTATCAAGGCACCCACCCATTAAAGCTACTCTTCAGCCCCTCACAATTTAGTGATGGTACATAACTGCTGGGCTGGGCTGATGTTTAAACCCTGCATCTGCACGGTTGCCTCTAGCTAACCTCAAGAGCCTTATGCAAAACTACTTGATGCATTCCTGGTTGTCTTAATCTCCATGACCGTGTAATCCCCTCACTGGTGTACTCTCTCTGTGCCAGACATTCCTGTCTGCATGCAGCTGTGCCACAGGGATTGCAACAGGCAACAGCTGTCACCCCAGCGGTCCCGTCAGTATTCCATGCTCATGATCTCACCATTCCTGTCTCAGGTCACAAGCCATTTTGTAATACCCCACAAATGTCTCCTACACTGTGTCTACACTGTGCTGCAAGGATGGCACAACCCACTGTGGAACAATCCATCTCTATGTGCCAGCTCCACACCTGGCTATAGCTACAATGGTCAGAAAGGAAAAGCATGCACAGTCAAAGGCCTTTCAATTACTGTGATACCCAAAAGCTCAATGGGGACAACCACAGTGCCCCACAATAAACTGCCACACAGTTTATCCAGGGGTCAAGTTGATAAGGTGCTAAG
This sequence comes from Coracopsis vasa, assembly GCA_026283785.1. Classification (NCBI taxonomy): domain Eukaryota; kingdom Metazoa; phylum Chordata; class Aves; order Psittaciformes; family Psittacidae; genus Coracopsis; species Coracopsis vasa. The sequence continues at coordinate 30,228 of JANHGB010022170.1, forward strand.
AGTCCCCTGGGATACACCTCCGAATGCTGTCCTTGGATGTCCACAGGGTGTTCAGGCAGGACCTCCTGCATGGGTTTGAGCTGGGAAATTCACAGGTGGAACTGTCAATAAGCTTTGCAGGAGAGAAGAAGAAACAGATGACTTATAGATGCCTTGTTGCTGGAACACTTTCAAAATTCTCACGTGCAAGGTCAACACAGATGTGTTTCATCTTCTTTGTGACGCGTAGAAGAGTTATTCAGGGCATATCGAGCATATATGCTGTGTTTGTATAGCTGATTCATGGCTTACTGCAAGTGTCTTAGAACATGTACAGTATAGACTAGAATCCTTAATTCAGTTTACCTTCTGTGAGCTTTAAGTCCATATTTATTATTACAGTGCCTGAATGAATAATATTATGGGAAGACACGCTCAAAAGTAAAACATGACAGAGTGTTGTTCATACAAGCAGCCATACTCCCATGGGTTTGGTCGCATCTTGTACTGCTTTAGGGCAAGGGCACATGAACAAGCTATGGACAAGAAACCACACTTGTCTAAAGCCAAAAGATCTGAGAGCACCTTGAATGAAGTAAATCCTTAACCCTAGAAAAGGAGGATATTTTCCTGCTGCCTGTCTCATAGTGACCCTGTAGGGTCAGGCTGTTGCTCAGAGCAGTGCATGGCCATCCAAAGGGACTTCTAGAGGCTCACCTTGAGTTCTGCTCAGTCAGAAAAGCTCCATCAGGGTTGCCTTGCACCCTGTCCTGCTTTCCCAGCTGCCAGGGAATTTGTACTACAGCTTCCCTAAATGATACCAATTCAGGAACGTGTTATTTTTGCTCCTGAGTGTGTCTGCAGACGAGTGTTCATCTTGTTGATTTGTAAATGTGCAACAAAGTAGGCTCCCAAGTATAAAAATGTGTATCTTTAGCTACAGCAGATATATAATGAAAACATTACAAATCTGTGTTTTTATAAATGATCAGCTTATGGGCATATTTCCATTTAATTTTCTTTACAGAGTAGGGAGGTTGGAGCAGAAGAAAAAAGGGTGAAAGGAGCAACTATATAAGCAACCTCTGCACAATCAAGTTAAAATTTGCATAAACACTGAAATTAAAATGTACATAAACTAAAAAAAAATATGAAGATTTTGTTTAGACAGATTCTTTTTATTGATCAGTGATCTTATGTACGCTAGAGTTCTGTCAAACATGCAAAAGCACATTGTTAGCATACTTTGTAAGGAGATTTGGAAGAGGTAGCTTGCGTGTGGAGTGATAAGGAAGGGGAAAATACCAAAACGAAAATTGCAATTACAGAAAGTTATCTCTGTAGGCAGATGCAAAATATAGGGCCAAAATCTGTGTTGTTATTTCTTATGGTAGAGAGTGATAAGGCAAGAAAGTAAAGCAAATAGAGGAGAAAATCAGACTAGTAGAAAGATAAACAACTAAATCAAGAGCTTAGACCTGTTTTGAATCTCTGCATTTCCTAAGCATGCTCAAGAGCACTATGGTATTACTGGCGCATTGCAACCTCCTACCTGCTCATTCACATGAGATCCCAATATTTTTCTTTATGAATAATGCCAAGAGAATCTGGCATTTGTCTGCCTAAGCACTGTGTGCTTTGCTTGCACTGATCTCTCTTGAAATGTCAACTTTACATTTCCAATATCCATGAAGAAATTCTTAATAAAAAGATATGATCTGCCTTTCAGAATGAGACCTTTAAATCCTTTAACCCTGCCAGTTTCTAGGGAACTTTTGTTAAGAATGAGAGAACCTGTTTAATAACACCGCTTTCCAACAGTAATGAAAAGAGTTGCAAACATCAGTGTACCATAGATAATAAAGTCAGTACAATCCAGGTAAATGAAAACAGAACTTTATTCTGTATTCTTGTACATAAACGTGGAAAGAAAATTAAATCTGTTATATGCATAACCTTGCTATGTTTTAATTAGATTTCCAACTAAGATATTTCAAAATGTTTATTTAAAGTAATTCTGCTGAGTTATAAGGACACATTAGAAATGTGCAAACAAATTTAATACACTGAGTTGCTTTTTGCCTCTGTCTACATTGCTTGTGTAGCTACAGTCTTATTTTGCTTTTAATTCAATAATGCTGCTCATTGACATTAAAAGGATCCCTCACTGCATATTCTTACCACCTCCTTTGTAATTAAACCATGCAAGCATTAATTTGTTTTCTTTTGGGTGAACGACCTGATCCAAGTCATCCTGCAGTTGCACGTTTACCACACTCAATCCAAGGAGGGGAAGTGGCCAGGGACAAACCCAACCCTTTTGGCAAGAACGTGCATTTCAGCTCGGTTACGTGTCCAGTGGCACTGTGCAGTGCAGCAGCTGAGGAAAGGCTGATTACTCCTCCAGACCAGCACCCATGTCACAGCCAAAGCTGCAGGAACAAGCATCAGCCCTTGCCCTGCTCACTTGGAGACTCAAACCCATTACTAATATTGCTGTCAGTACAAGCAACTTCATTCAGGTGTTTAATGGAGATAATTTTGGCTATAGTTTCAGTTCATCTATAAGATAGAGGTGTTGTCTGCTGTAGTTTTTAAAACAGGGCAAGGATTGCCCCCAGGGTGCTCTGTGCCAGCTACCTGCCCTGACCGGTACCGATGTGGAGAGATGTGTATCCGACAGCTGCCACATCTGTCACCACACTACAGCCATACCAATTCCTTCGGAAAGAGCTGTAGGTGAAATGTCCCATGGAATAAATGGCACGATTTTAGTGCCAGTATGCCTTTCATATGTTCTATTCTGGAAAGCCAGTGTCATGTAGTATACTTGAAGACAGCATTGGGGAATCGGGAATTGTAACTCTGGCTTCCCTGCTACGTTACTTCACTGCTATGTTATGATGTTATGCTGTCTTTTCCCTATCAAAATCTCTGAGCTTTGCTGTGTCCATCTTCTGACCTTCAAATTGCTGCAACAGCTATAGATCTCATGTTACAGAGCTGCTACCAGAGTTTTCAAAAGGGTGCCAAACACCTATCACTCCTGCGTACCTCCAGGGTTTCAAATGGTCTGGGGAGGAAGGTCAGGGAGGCTCAAAACCCATGTCTTTAAAGTTACGCTTTACTTTGAAAACACACAGCACTGATTACAATACATGGTAAGCTTAATTATTTCTGCTAGCCAGTGAGAACTGTTTCTAGGTTTTGATGTGGTACAAAACATTCCAGTTAAGACGAGACTCTAGTGAGTTTTTGTAGGTTTTCTAGATGCAGAATCATGGTGGACTCCTTATAATCTAAAGCCCTTCAGGCTTTTTTAGGTCAAAATCCTTTAAGTCAGTACTTCAGAAGTTTTTTGTTTGTTTTTATGAGTGACTTACTTTATTATTAAAGCAATCAATAGTGAAAAACAGTAAAACTATATATTTGGCCAAATTAGTTCCTCCAGGCGAATTACTCTGATCATAGTAAAAGAAATCTGTTACAGCCTTTTAAATGTTTGCTAGAAACAATAAGTAAGTAAGCAAGCAATTTTTTATAGATATGCATTTGTTATCTGGGATTTTATTTTTCCTCTACTGATAGGAATTGGGGCAAAGGATATAAAAAAGGGAGGTAACAATAACTAGATGCCTATTTTTAGCTCTAAACTCTCCAGTTTTCATAGGAATAAAACCCCATGCAGATTCATTTTCTTGTGTGTACATCCCTGCAGTAGACCTGCATGTACTTGCCCTCATTTACCTGAGTCATATTTGTAATCCTGGATAGGTAATGGCAGTTTAAATACAAGTCTCCATTGCCGCTGGCAAGAATAAGACTCAGAAGTCAGAGTGAAAAACAACTTCTGATTCAGCAGCTCTGGAAATTTTTGGTGTACTCCTCTATCTCCTGCAGTAGTAACAGCACTGACCCATCTTGTGTGTCTCCTTATTCCTCCTTTGCCTTATATTTGATCTCAGTTGTGGCTTCTTTAGCTGCTCCACCAGCATGGCCCCATCTCATGCTGTACACAGGAAGTAATCATAGTGGGAAGGGTGGAACAGACCTGCCGCTCCCCTGTTATCTTGCCCTGTATCTCTCCTTTACCCCATATTTTCTTAAATGAATATGCATCTCCTCAGGCTGGTATAAAACCATTTAATTCAAATTATATCAACTCATTGGACTTGACTGAATACACATCAACAACTTACCGAGACAAATCACAATTAAACAAGGCTGCAGAGTCAAATTTATTTTTCTTCGCTATCTTCATATTTCCTATTCAAACACTGCAGAGGAACTGCAGGTTAGTTTCATTCAATGAATTATGGATACAGTATGGAGTACTTTACAGAACTGGAAGGTCTACAGTGATTGACTTTGCAGCTTATGGCACAGACCAGTGGAGGTCCTGGTTCAATGATCTGTGCTGACGTAAAGTTATTAATTTATATAAAACTGAAGAAGATGAGTCACAGGTGAGAAAGGTCTACTATTGCTTATGCCATAGGAATGTGAGCAAGATCTTGAACTTGAGTCATTCACAGACATGGTATTAAGTACACCATAACCAATGGGCTGTTCTCTGGTGGTTGTTAGGGAAGGAGACAGAACAAGCAGGCTTGTGCTTGTCTTGGTCTCCTATAGCATCCTTATAGCCAAACCAGGTGAGCGAACAATAGATCACATGGGTGACAAGTAGCTGGACCACTAGTCTCACAGTTTGTGATCAGCAGTACAAGGTGTAACTGGTGGTTGGTTACTAGCTGCATCCTTCAGCGACTGATACTGGGCATACTGTTTAATATCTTTATTAGCAAGATGGATGATGGAATAAAGTACACTCTCAGCAACTTTGTGAGTGATACCAAACTGTGGAGAAGTGGTTGATATGCTGGAGGGCTGGTCTTTAAAGTGATATTGACAGGCTGGAGAAATTAGCTGACAGGAATCTCGTACTGTTCAGCACAGGTAAATGTAAAGTCCTGCAGCTGGGATGGAATAACCCTATGCAAGAAGGCAGGCTGGGGCTAACTGGACAGAGATGGTCCTTGCAGAAAAGAACTCCAGGGTCATGTTGGACAACAAACTGAACATGACTAGGTAGTGTGCCCTTGTGGTCAAGGAGACCACCTTCATACTGGGCTAATGTGTTAGGAAGGATGTAGCTAGCAGATCAAGGTAAGTGACTTCCTCTCTAATCCATGCTTCTGAGACTACTTTGTTCAGTTTGGGGTTCTGCAGCACAAGAAAGTCATGGGCTTACCAGAGCAAGCGCTGCAGAGGGTAATCAAGATGGTCAACAGGCTGAAGCACTTGACATAGGAGGAAAGACTAGCAGAGCTGGGTTTCTTCAACCTTAAGAAGAAAAGGCTAATGCTAGGAGAGCTTATTGCTGGCTTCATCTCCTTAACTTTCTGACACCAAACTACAACCAGATATATTTCTCGCATTTTGTGATGCTACTGTGATGCTCCTACACAGGTTATTTGTCTGCAAATTGGAGCTATTTTGTTTTAGCAGTGTTTTTCTTTGCTTGGATCTGTTCAGAGATCTGAACTCTGGGTCTCTGAGACAGCAAAGAAAAATGTCCCTTACAAAGCTGGTGTGAAGATAGTGTGTAACCGTATGTATACCGCCTGTTTTCTAGGAGAGACTTTCACTCGAGTCCTACTTAAAACTAGGATTTGAACTGTACATCAGTAGATTGTAATTTGATTTAAGAACAGACTGGGTGAAAACTGCAGTCCAAAAGTCAATAATCTTTTCAGTAAAATACAACTATGTGGAGCCTCCTGCATATTTTTAATCCATATTGAGGAACTCCTTAATATATCAGGTGTCCAGTCTGCTAATGTAACACTTCCCTCCAGGTTAAGCTTCAGATTAGGAACTGTCAAATCTCAGCCAATCACTCATGTCACCAAGAAAGGGTCTAAAATTGCGTTGGTGCCATTGACTAAACAAAAAAATTACAGATTGCTTGATACCTTTTCTATTTACTTTGCCAATGCAAAATTAAAAGAAATGGTGGAGAATAGAAGGTAACAGAAAATTGAGTTAATCACAAATTTTCCAGTTTAGAAAAGATACAGACTCTAGATATACTGGAAAAGAATCTACCATACCTATGTGTCTTTCTACAGGGCACTGAAGCATAAATGTTGCATGTATTTCTTGGTGTCTCAGATTCTGAAAGGCACATTAATGTCATTAAAAACCCAAGCTCTACTAAATTATGCAATGAACACAATTGCAGCATCAAATTTGACAACAGCCACTGCCATAAAGGTCTCCAATTCTGCCAGCAGAAGGGTGGCATATAAAAGAGAAAGATTTCAGTTTAAATCAGCAAATTATTTTGTATCTTTTTCATTGTGATAAAGTTGTAGTAATTGTCACCCAAAGGCAGAAAGTAAAATTTTACATTTATACAAATGCTAAACCCATGAAAACAAGAAATCTGATTCTTTTTAAAGAACTGTTAAAAAAGCACCACAGTTCAATATTTTAAATTCCTTTTGAATGCTATTCACACCTCTTATGTGAAACATTAATCGTCATTTTATGTAATTTTATTACAGCTTAAACAAAGACACAACCCTAAATTCAGTACGAATTACATCAGTAGTTAAGTATCTAACAAGAAATGATCATTACTATAAATCTATTTTACACTTTACAATGATTGTTTAAGACAGCTGAGCCTCATATGAGCTGAAAGAGTATGTCAGCATACAGCAGCTGCTGATAATAACCAGCATGTGTTGGCAAGAGCTTTTTGTTTTCTGAAGATAATTAAAACTTGCTATAGTTTTCCAGCTGTTACATACTCAATACGGAATACTTTTAAAAAAAGTGGGTGGGGCATTTCTGATTCACTTTATATGGATTGTGGTGATTCCTACTGAATAATCACTAAAGACAAATATTCCACGATTTCAGTTTTTCATGTTTTTCCTGTTTTTTTCATATTTATTACCAAATAAATTGTATGGCAATAGTTTAGACCAAAATATTGTTAACTGTCAGCTTAGGTGCTCAAGAGAAAGAAAGCATTGTAATAACAGAAATGTTTTCCTGAAGAAGAAGACACACACACTTGCATCCTTATCTTTAAAATTCCATATAACCTGTATTCAACTTGTATTTTAAAAGCTAAAGTCTCTATTTATTGTGACCAGTCTGTTTTAAAAAACTTTCTGCTCTCAGAATCAGTCAGCAAATATCATGGAGCCAATAAAAGGCCCTGCCAGTGTGGGGAGTAAATGACTCTGTAGAGCTCCAATGAAAATGCAGAAGTTTTATATTAGTCCCCAAGAAAGCCCCAAGATGGGGTACTTCCAGGAGTTTAGACCACAGTCTTCCAGTAGTTCTCAGAGTGACTGGTGAAGACTGCTTTCCACCTTGCGTAACAACTTTGGGCCCTGTGGCTAGCAAGAGTCCAACAACAATGCAGCGTTTTTCTTAACAAAAGTCTTCTACAGAAGTGGTCCAAAATGCAACTTTCTAGAACAGTTCAACTTCAAAGGTCTGAGCCATTCCTGATTAACACATAACTAGTTGGCTAAAGTCAAGCAAGTGAATGATTTCTTGAATAACATGCTGTGTGCTCACTTATGAAATAATAACTGGTTTGAATCAAAGCCTCTGATGTCAGGGCATGACTAGTCCAAAATACTATGATGATGGTAATGTGATAGTTGCACAGGGCAAAACTACTGGTTTCTATACTTTTTCAAATCTTAATTTATATATAAATCAGTTAAATGACTACATAATTGCAGGAACTTAAGTGACCCCTCCTCGCAGCTCTCACTGCTATTGGCTTTCTATGAGCACCTGAGGTGCAAAGTGGTTTGTCCTCTCAGACTAAAAAGATAATTCAAATAAGGGCAAATGTCCTAAATTTCCCTCAACAATAGTCCAGTTCTCTCACCCAGTTTAACAACTCAGCTGTGGATGTCGGAAGCCAGATTACAGCCTTGAAATATGGATCACCCACTTTTCCAGTCTTAAAACAGACTTTCAGATCCTGATATTAGAGAAAATAAGTATTATTGGAAAAAATTAATTTTTTTTTTTTTTTTTTTTAGCAACTGCATTTGTTTCCTCTTAAACTTCAAAGGCCAGAACTAACGAACTGATCTCAAGATAAGAGGCCACTTGAAATAATAAGACTTTCAGCAAATAGCACTGCCATTATGCATCAGGGAGCTGAAACGCTTATTATGCAGTTCAGTGAAAACTCAAAAGACACAAAGTGTTTGATACGACTGGCAGCAGCACCATCTAAAAATAAATCCACATAAAAGAGAATTAAAATGTCACCGGAAATTTTCTTCTTCCTTCAGAAGCTGCTGGTGAATAGATCATTCTTGGTCTGAACAGACAAAACATCATGCCCCATGTGGAAGTGCAAGGGCACCCCATCACCTTCCGCTGGTGCCCATGGCCCCTTGATGAGGATGTCAGGGCCACGAGCTGCTGGGGAGGGATGGCCTGAAGTACCTCAGAGATGAACTGCAGCCATGCGCTGCTTTAGGTAGCACCACTCACGTAGTGTCTGAACGGCCATTGGTAGGATAAAGACAGCTCTAGCTTTTGGCGTGAAGCACTGGATAAAGATACAACAACCCTGGCCACAAATCAGCACCAGTATTATTCCACCCAGGCTACACCGCTCAGGCAGTGGTATGAAATGCAGCTTTTGCTGCAATAGCTCAAGTTTTGGCAAGGGTGTCTGGTTTTAATGCAGAATCAGCAGTTGGAATGATAAAGTGGTTTTGGACAAAGTGTTCTGAATATCTCAGCCTGTTAATTTGGAAAGGGCTTTTAAAACAGATATAGTTCAATGCTTGCTGAATTTAAAAGAAAATAAACTCCTTTTAACTCTGGATAAGACCCAGGCAGATCGTCGTGTTTTTAATGAAGTGAAGCTCACAGAATGTCAGTTTTAAAAAGTACTCAGAAATATGTATAAATGTAGCTGTAAAAATTTAAAGAAAAGGCAAAAAAAAAAAAAAAAAGCCAAGAACTTACTGCCTAACTGTCTGTGCCAAGCATTAACTTTTGGATTTTACATTATCCCTCTCAGATAAATGTTTGCAGGAAGAGAAAGCCATTATCTCTGAAGTTGCAGAATGATTAGATATTCAGCTGCTGCCATCAAATGCAATTAAAGACACAAAACTTAGATTCATCCCACAGAACATTTGAGTTTGCCAAATATGTTATGAAAAAGCCACATTGTGTGGCTCGGAGAGTCTCGTCCTGTCCAGACTCCCACTCCCATACCAGTTGGAGACTAGGAAAAACTAACCATTCTGCCACTTCCTGAAGCTAAAGGGATGCAAAAGGTCTGTGCCTTTCACATGAGCCTTACACTTGTGCCGTTCAAGTGTTAACAACTTCCTTCTCAAATCAAGAGTCATCTTATGTCTTTGGTTCCTTTTCAAATCTTAGGTCCTTTGGAAGGATACTCCATGATGCTGCCATTATTGGGACAAGCAATATGATCTTATTGATTGGAGTAGTCTCCACAGGTTCTGATTTTGCACAAATTTGGTATATTGATTTCAAAAGAAGAAGGATGAGGCTGTGGTTAGCTAATGCGAACTGTCTGTATGAAATAATGGAAAAGGTTTCAGGAGTCAGCTTTCTGAAAGAACTTACTTCTGCATTTATGCAGGAATGGAAAGGCAGTTCATGATAGGTTACATTTACTTTTGCACATTTTCTTCAGAAACTTCAAGCCTTAAAAATTATATTACAGCAAGCAATTTTTACCTTTTTGGAGGTAAATACTACAGAAACATTAACCTTATATCTTTAAAACTTGGAGCAAGGTTTCTCTTCATTTTGCATCTTCTGTGGCAGTGGCAAGAGTGGTTATATTTACACAGCTAAATAAAAGACAGTCTGATTTCCACATATCTGCACCACCTAGGACTAGTCCTCTCTCCCATAAACTTCCTCTGAGTTGAGCTAGCTGGAGAAGGCCAAAAAAGAGCCAGGGAGTCCTCTGCTCAACAGAGCAGAGGGTACTCCAGTTCACCTTCAATCCCTTTTGTTCAGCAGTACAGACAGGCCCACTCAGACTCATATGGATATTTTACTGCCATAAGCCTCACACCAACACAGGAAGGTGATGTGTTAACACCTTACATCTGCAAGCAGGAACTTGTGGATAATGTGGATAGTGCACACTGAAGCAGTAGCTCAAAGGATGCATGTAGTAAGGAAGGGGAAAAGGTTGTTAGAGATCTACAGAAAAACCACAGGGTTCAGCATGGGTTGAGGGGATTGCAGAAGCAGCAGCTCACTTGCAGATAAGTGTTAAAGAGTAAAAGCTGTGCCATCATCCTCACTTCTGGATTAATTTGGCAGTAAAGGAAATGCCTATCCTTAATGAAAGGGTGTCACATTTTCCTGCAAATGGGATTTTAAGAAGAAGGCTGAGAAATCTCACAGAAAATAGCAGGTTTGGGGAATGGGGGATGCTGATGGGGATGTGTTTGTGACTAAAGAGGATAAAAGCTAAAATCAGAGATTCCACTGTGACTTATTGCTTTTTTCCATACTCCTAAACCACACATCTGATGGAGAATAAGAAATAAGCACAGCACACTCAATAAAATAAACAAATTATGAAAGACAGTAGTGACACATTAAGGCGGGAAAAAAGTCATATACCCTTTAGGCCACTGAGACTAAATGAAAGAGACAACAATAAATATATACATGCTTTGCTTCCAAATCCAGAAAACTCTGCTCACACAAACAGACCTTCCTCCAACCACAATCCTATTAAAAGAGAGCACAACTATTGCCAAAGGCCTGTAATGTCTACCTCATTAAAACAATACTAGTTGACATTATTAGGATTTATTATTTTGCTCCTTTAGCACAGAGGAAGATTCATCTAAGTTGCAGGGCTGAGTCCTTCTTTGGCAAAGGACTTCAAGTGGAAAGTAAAACATCTAGCATGTTCCAGCAAGGCAGCTTCCATGCTTGGCAGATGGTATTTACTTAAGACGTATTGCACAGCCCATATTTTAAACTAAGTTATTTCCTGGAGTTCACCTATCTTATCACAAGGACAGAAACTTTGGCTCATCTGCCGGTGCATATTGGTTGAAATCCCGTGTAGTCTGAGGTGCTATGGAGTGATTTTCTTCTACCAGCAGAATTAACCTACTCAGTCCTGTAACAGATGAGAGATGAAAAGCCACAAGATGTTTTCATACTGAGTCACACACATCCTTTTCAGCTAAGCCATAATGGTTCCAAGTTTCCTGAATCATGCTGTCTGCTCTTCAGCAGTGTCTAAGTAGTCCAGCTCAAGGTGCTCAAGCCCTCCTCTCCCTCACTATATTATGGTATGCAATTAGTGTTGTGATGACTTGCTCTAGTAAGTTCAGTTGACCTGTTGAACTGAACCTGAAAGGGAAAACTCAGCAGGTTTTTAAGTGAAAAACACAACACATGAAAATTTGTAAAATTAGGCATGTAAAAAAAGGCATGAAGATGAGGATTTACCGACATCCCATATTCAAATACCTGTAAAATAAGTATAAATAAGAAATGACACAACTAGAATATATTGGATCAAGCCCACAGGCCATATAATTCAGCATTTTACCCTCAAAAGCAGCTATTGCAAAGTGTAACAAAATCAACTACAGTCAAAATTGTTTAATAACCTAAGTACAAGGAACCTGTTTTCTCTGTTCCTTCCATTAAAGGCTTAGGCACTAATTTAAATATATATGATGCCCTCTGTGGAACAGCTTGCATAAGTTTAAGCGCAACTAAAAGCCTGAGAATACTGTATCAGCTGAGTAAGATAAAAATAATGACTATGGCTAAGATCCTACCAACGACATCACAGTTTGCATTTGAATCAAAAAGAAAAAAAGTCTATTACCTAGAGAGAAAAATAGTATCTGTCTGGAACCTAAAAAAGCAGATGCTTTTACTGTGCTCATAGTATAAATACTGCACCTAATTTTCAGGGATTTATGTATAAATGCAGACATAAAAGTCTCCTATAACAGAAGTGCTATGTACTGATTCTTAATTAATGTATTTTTGTGAGCAATTCCTATTTCACTTTTATGTAGCAATTTATACACCCAGTGACTTCTCACTACTTGTAAAATTAAGCTAAAAAAAATTATTATTAATCTAATGATTCATTTATTGAGCATATGTCTTGCATTAATTGGTTTAAATGCCTTTTAACATTACTGGCTGTAATTATACAATTAATGGGTTAATGTGAAAATTAAAAATCTCCTCAGTGATCAATACAGGAGATACAGCAGCTACAGCTGCTCATTTCACCACAAACAATTTCAAAACAAAAATGTCTCAAGTTAAGATTTCACCTTGGCTGAAATCGAGAGCAAAAATCTCTTCACTTAAAAGAAGAACCAAGATCTCCTTCCTTGGCATCCAATTTGCATGTGTCAGCAGAAGTGTCACTGACACTCAGTAGCTGTAAAGTCCAGAAGGAACCACTATCATTGAATCTGATCTCCAGTACCACACAGGCCATTTATTGGTACATACCACACAGGTACTTCTTGATAATTTCAGCTTTTGAACCTTTCTGCCAGGTAGTGATCCAGTAAAGGTTTCTCCCTTTCAAATGTCCTGTTGTCCATGAAGCACAACTTTCTAAACTTTAATTAGCTGGACTGCAATCTTTCACACTGCTGTTACAAGAAATCTGGAGATGGACTTTTTACAAGGGCATGTAGATCAGATATTAGGAAAAAAATCTTCACTATAAGGGCAGTGAGGTGCTGGCACAGGGTGCCCAGAGGAGTTGTGGCTGCCCCATCCTTGGCAGTGTTCAAGGCCAGGTTGGACGGGGCTTTGAGCAACTTGGTCTAGTGGAAAGTGTCCCTGCCAATGGCAGTGGGGTTGGAACTGGATAAGCTTTAAGTTCCCTTCCAATCCAAACCATTCAATGATTCTATGA
>JANHGB010022171.1:0-12897 GCA_026283785.1 Coracopsis vasa
CCCCCCCCCCCCCCCCCCCCCCCCCCCCCCCCCCCCCCCCCCCCCCCAGAAATAAATCACAAAACAGTACCAAGAATGTTTTATAAAAAGACATAAAACTTACCCACACTACAATTCTGGAAGAATACACTGATTACAAACAGGTTCAGACAGAGAATCTCACTAACATGTCAGTGAACCCAGTTCACATGAGGAGAAATAGAAAGCTGGAAGAAGACTCTCCAACAGCATCTAGTAACGTCATACTTTGAACTATCTCAAAGGAGAGAAGCTGAATCTTATTTTTCTAGAGAGTGGTTCTGGGCATAATGGAAATGACTCTGTTTTGAGTGTGACAGCTTAAGAGTTACATGAAATACCACTGTGTAACCTACTAAATGAAATAAAAAAAATACATGTTCAGAGACTCAAAGACTGCAAGAAAATTTAGACCATCATTTCATTCTTCCATATGATTAATGTGCTAAAAATAAAAACACATATTGGGAACCAAACTAGAAGTCATTCCAGTTTCACTCAATCTTTCTTCCCTTCTACCTCAGTTCTGCGAGCCAAGGTCAAAGTTTACATCTTGAGACACAAGCAGCTTCACTCTCCTGCAGATGGAATTTAATAAGCTTGACACAGGAGTTTGCTGAAGTGTTCTTAGTCCTACTGCAACAGTGTTTGCAAAAGGCAGGCTGGCAAAACATATGCTCAATAATCATGTAAGAAGATTTTTTGCTTTATTTCTATATTAAAAATAGTGTGGCCAGCAAGACTAGGGAAGTAATAATCCCCCTGTATTTGGCACTGGTGAGGCCACACCTCAAGTACTCAAATACTGTCTGGGCCTTCACTACACAAGAGATATTGAGTTGCTGGAGCAGGTTCAGAGAAGGGCAGTGAAGCTGGTGAAGGGCCTGGAGCACATCTTATAAGGAAGGACTGAGGGAACTGGGATTGTTTAGTCTGAAGAAGAGAAGGTGCAGTGGGGACCTTATCACTCTCTACCTGAAATGAGGATGGAGAGAAGAGTTGGCTGGTCTCTTTTCCCTAGTAGGCAGTGATAGGACAAGAGGTAACAGCCTCAAGCTGTGCCAGGTGAGGTTTAGACTGGATATTAGGAAAAATTTCTTCACTGACAGGATGAGCAGGCATTGGAACAGGCTGCCCAGGGAAGTGGTGGAATCACCGCCCCTGGAAGTATTCAGAAAACACATGGATGAAGCCCTTAGTGACACGGTTTAGTGGTAGACTTGCCAGTCCTGGGATAAGGTTGGAATTAATGATTGTAAAGATCCTTTCCAACCTTGTTGATTCTATAATTCCTTCCCACCATCCAAAAACTAAAGAAAAGAAAACAATAAAAATCTAGTAGTCTTTCTGTCTCTACTCAGAATTAGGTACAAATCTACTGAAATCAATTAAGTCATAATGGTACAAGCAAGAAACAATGAAGCTCACAGTTTCTGAATATATGCATTAGATAAGGTACACATTTCCAATTCCACAGTTACTAACCTAAAATCAGATTAATAAAAAGTAATTTCTTTGCTTCATAGCAACAATTTGCTAACACTCTGCTTGTAAATGTGAAAATTGTTTTTGAAAGTGCATTGCAAGTGGCTTCCCAGTTAGAAAGAGGTGAGAAGTTTAAGGAAATTAGGAAAAAAATCAGTCTGATTAACACATAACAAGGTGTGGCAAAAATAACAGCTAGGAACAATTAATGTAAGCATTACTTATGCAACTATATATGGTAACTATGAAAACAATTATGAACAGCTGTATTCAGCATTATCCAAACAGATCTGATGCACAAAACGTAGAATGAAGCAGAATGAAGCAGAAGTTACACCTGAATATGAAATAACTCTGAAAAAATTGCATTTGTAAGAGACATTCTTCAATAACTATCATCCCTGACCCCATTTTGGTAATTTCCTTTTGCTTGGTCTGAACTCAAGCTTACAATCAGCAAAATAAAAAGCATCTGCTTCGTTTGCTGAATATACTGAACTGTGCCACCGTGGGCGATACATTTTTCAAACTTAAGACTACCACTGAGTACAGTTATACAATACCTGTAACCACTGGTCTTTGTAAATTGTTTCACTGAATATTTAATTTATTCTTCTGGGCCTATCTTATCAATAAAACAATTCAGAGCTTGGAGGAAAGGAGTAGGTAATGTTATTTAAACAGAACTGTAGTCACAGTAGAACACCTGTGTCAACTCCTACCAAAGGAAAGAGCGGTATCTGTAAGGTACACCTTATTACACTTCTGATATTGTACAACACTTATATATTGGGCATCGTGTAAACACTCATGAATACAAATATAATCTTTCTGAAAGATGTATTCCCATGCTGTGCTCACCTCTAAAGAAAGAATGGTATGAAAGAACAAAGTTTTGGAGAAGACGTAGTGATAAGCACTATCAAATCATTTGCCAGGTAAGACTCAGGTAAGGTGAGGATTTCAGGAATTTAGTGAGAACAATTTCTACAAAAATAGTACCAAATCTCAGCTGGGCCTAAACTTAAGAGAGTTGTTTGTTTTCAAAAGCAAGCCTATTTTTAATTTTAAAAAAAAGGCTACTTTTAAAAAATAGCAGGAGAGAAGAAAGGTAAATGTAAGTATGTAAGTAGGATCTAACTTAGAAAGAATGAATGGGTACAAGCAAAATTTTTCTTATTGTACCTTGCTTGAAATCTACTTAGGAATAATGTTAGAACATCAATTAAATGTAATTTCTTGTACATACAATTAGAATATAAAGCAGAGAACAGAAGCTCACAATTTCAGTATGCAAGACACTATGAAGAGAAATATAAACTAAATATCTACTGAAGAGCACACTAAGGAAAAGTAGTATTCAACCTTCTTTTACTTTATATATAAATACAGAAACTTTTAGGTCAAACAGGAATATTTGCTCTAGTTCCCTTGAAAGCTGGAATTGTAACAGAAGGAAGAAAATGAAAACATGAATCTATTCTATGTAGAACTACAGTATTAGAAAAGGGAATAGGTGAAGGGGGGCATAATTTCCATGCTTTTACTATAAATTTTAGAATATAGCTTTTCTTTTTCCCCTCAGTAGAAACTTCCAAGAGCATATAGCCATTTCTCAATTAACCAGGGTAATGAGGAAAGAAAAACCATGCTAACAAACTATCCGATCATCTTGTATTATTGCCTGGGGGAGAAGCAAATTTTTGAATTTTTGGGGTTTTTTTTTGGTTGTTGTTTTTTTTTTTGTTGGTTTTTTTTTTTTTTTGATCTAACCGTTAGAGCCTAGAGCTTCAATTTTATCTTGCTATTCTACAGTGTTTCCAAGTGTACATGCTAATTACCTGCCCTCTGTGGCAATTTCCAAAAGAGGGAAGAGGAATAGTTCACTTCCTTTTTGAAAAAGGCAAAACCATGATAAACAGTAAACTATGCAAAGTCAATGGTGAGTCAAGCATTTTAAGAACCTACATTTTACAATACTGTACAATTTGCAAACAGGTGTCAAATGAAAAGTTTAGAGTTCTGGAAGACACAAAACCAGAATAGGAACACTACTTCTTGCTCTTTGTTCTTAGATGTCTTCATTCATGGAAAATTAGGACATCCTAACTAAAAATGGGAGAAGGATAAATACCATAAAAATATGATCTACAACAATAATAACAATGCAGGTTATTAGGCAGTGGAGTAGCAATTAGATACACTACAATACCTTAGTGGCCAAAATATTTTCATTTTCCTGAGATATGTTCCCCATGAAACACTGTTTTTAATTTTTAAAGACTAGAAATTTATTGCATTGTGATATGCTCTTTGTGGCGCCATCTCCCCTGAGCCACAAAGCAAAGAACATTTTGCTAGTCAAATAATATAATAATGCTAGGGAGAGGATTGAGTCCCAGCATAAAAAGACCATCTATTTCACATGGTGTAATTTTTTTCAGTAACAGTCTTGTAGCATAATGATGACATTATCCAAAGTTACATCACCTTAAGGCCATGCCTTAGTCTATTCATTTGCCCTTAAGAGATAGGTCAAAGTAGCTTTCTGTACATATATTACAAAACAAACCAAAACTTCCTTAACATAAAACATTTTATTCAGATGAAATTATCTCTCCATGTACTCATGCTCCACCTTAAACCCACTTTAGATATTCTGATACTCTATAATCCCATTTATTTCATTAAACACACATTATCTTTCATTCCATTCTTATTCAAGTATTAGTGTAACTTTTTTCCTCTTTCTTACAGAGATGTTCCTAAAAGAACAGTACCAGTGTCAACTCACAAAGCCTCCCAATCCAGCAAAGACACTCCCTCTCATGACTGGTCAAATAAATAATCAAATAAGGATCTATTAGTTTGAATATGTACTTTGTGGCAGTTTACATTACACCCAAATGTAATGATTGAAGCAGAATGCAATTTTAAAGATATCATGTTCAAAAATGTTACCTAACATGAGTGGGCAATTGCAGTATATAGCGACATCGTGGAAGAGAACCTGAGTGAACTAATACTTACACACAACAATCAATACCCAGGAGTGAACAAGATGGCTGAGCTGCTTGGAAGCAAACCCATTCACTTCAGCACCCGCAAGCACTGAGCTGCTGCAAGGGCCTGACACGTATCCACCTATATACCCTTTGGAGAGCAAAACGCTGCTGGACCTATTACACCAGCTCAGAGAACGTGTATTAATGGGCTGGGAGAACAAGACACTGTATAATGTCTTACATACTATACAATGACAAAGATCATAAGTAAATTCCTGTGTATGTTAGGAAGAATGACTGGGCTGACAAATAATAAACTGGGCTTTCCTTGCAGTTGTCTTGCATTATCCTGACAAACTGCACATGCCCAAAACTTGCCCAAAATAACCACACACAGGTACAGCAGAGGCAAAAACTGAGGGGAAAAAAATAATGTATGGAGTACAGATACATAACTGGTGTTCCAAGAAAACCTTTCAAGAATTAGGAATAAACCTGTTACACCAGAGACACGCAGTTTACTAGAAGACTTATTTGAGGACTTTAAAAAAAATACTTCATATACCCCAAAAGGGAAAGGAAGAAGAAAAGTAACAATACATTTAAAAAAACCCAGACAACTAGTATACAGAACACTAGCAAAACCATACTTGGCAAAGAGCAGTGTCCACTCATATACAAGTTCTTTCAAATTACAGCATTAAGATTTATTGCCAAACTAATATGGAAAATGGTATTTATTATAATAGGAATTAAAAATTAGTAAAAGCTGCACAAGAACAGAAAGCACAGAGACAGCAAGTCAATAGGTGTACAACCCTTCAAGAAGCAAAATATAAAAAAAGAAAAAAGAAAAAAATAATTGTCAGATATCAAAAAAAGAGCCACAATAAACAGAGACAAGCATTCCTCACTGGTTATTGAAGGACAGGAAGTAAGAAGTCAGATAAATAAACCAGGATGGTTTTCTCCTAAGTACCAAGAAAAATCTTGATACAGGTTGGCAGCACCGCAATGAACTTTGGGCCAGAACACTGATATTATTTATTATTATTTTATCATTATTATTATTAAGTGGGAGGAAAAGTACAAATCAAGAAGTCTCTGTCAGAACGAATGTAAGATACAAAAATTATCTTGGTTAAATACTTCTCAGTAGTCTTGTGACTACAAGAATCAATAGAGAGAGGTACAGAAACACATAACAGAAGCAGCAACCATCACTAGCAGTCTCTACTTCATGCAAAAGAAAATCAGCTGCCCATAATGAAAGCAATAGATACCATATTGGAAGGGAGAAGATATTTAGCTTAATGGCTTTTGTGTTACTTAACGCAGTTCCTGGTCTTTAAAACAGTAATGACCATATTGGGAAAGTTATCATCACCATGAAGGTCTGTTGTCAATTAATTTTACACAAATAAATGTAAGAAATAGTTAAAAATAAAACAAAATTGTTAAAAACAATTAAAAAACCCAACATGTCTCCTCCCCAACATTAGAAGTATAAATGGCAGTATCAAGATTAAGATTGTCTCTTAGAAAAAATGCAACAGAATTCACAGAGCAGAATTTTGATCGCAAACTGTACTACCCAGACAAATTTAGATGTCCTTAAAAATTCCAGTCTCAAAGAGTTTAATTAGCCAACTCACAGAAAGGCTACATGAATGAATTACAACTACTAAGAACAAGAGCTGCAGAGCTGGGCCCAAGATGGCATACAGTGTAACTACCACTGGTATGCAGCATAATAAATGCAGGGTTGTTAAAGTCGTTTTTCTTCTTAAATAAAAAGAAAACTGGAATGCAACAGCTGGAAATAGTGTTATTATAAGGCAAAATTCTATGCACCTTTTCTTTGTATGAAAATCTTTTCCATTTATGGCACCTTATTATTTACATTCTAAGCAAAATAACTGGAACTTTATACACAAAACAGTGTACACAGCCAACAAATATAAAACCTTATCATCTACAAACAGGTTCTGCATTTAGACACAGAAAGAGACTAATTTTTACAAATGGTCACACTGCTTTGTGCATCTTTAAAATCACTGAAGGGAACCTTTAGACTCCTAGCACCTTCAAAACAAACATTTCCACTTGCTAAAGGCCCTCTTTACAATTCAATGTGTGTTAACAGTCAGAAAATAAAAGCCACATTATTAACAGTGGAAATTTTTTAAATCTCTTGGGATTAATTTATTTAGCAGCTTTGTTTTGTTTTGTTTTCTTTCTTTTAAAACCAAATGCTTTGGTTGTGGTTCAACTAATAAATAAATAAGCACAAAAAATACATTGCATTTGAGTGTAAATTATGTACAATATTCAAATCAAATCGGGGATCCTTCAGCTTAAGAACATTCCTCTGTTAACCCCCCAGGGAGAAAAAGGGATCACCGCTAACGCTGCCCATGGCATTTTGAAATGTGGTAACCGTTACAGAAATAAAAAAAAAACAAAAAACTGTTCTGCAGATGGTGAACTAAGATCCAATTCTGGATTATTCTAACCACAAACAATAGGCAACCATGTGGATGGCAAATTTGCAAATCAATCATGGGAATAATAGAAGTTAGACTCTAGGTTAGAATGTTTGTTATGTCCTTGCCAAAATTTTCCTTGCTGTTAAATTAAAATGCTAATTTTCAAGTATATGACAAATTTTATTTACTCTACTTATGGTTAATTAATTCTCAATGAGGAGCTGTTTTACTTATGTCCAAAATTTGCTCATGAAGCATCTATGCAGTATTTTAATCTAATAATATCCTTAATCTCTTTGTTTTTGCAACAAAATACAAGTATAGAACACAGGGGCAAGACATTATTTTTGTTTCATTCCTTGTTCCCCAAAATCAGGTGGAAATGAAGAATGGCAAGAAAGTAAGTCTCCACTACCTAGAGGCAGAAAATAGGCTTAAAAGATTGCCAGTTTATAGCCTAAAAAGATTAATTCCTGCACTTAAGCCATAATGGAGGACAATCTAGAGAGGACTGATGTTTAGTTGAATTGGTGCTATTTGCTCAGATGCAGAAGAAATAGGAAGCTGTTTTAACCTCGCATTCACACTAAAAAATAAAAGACGGCATGCACATCAGCAAACTCCACCATGGAACTCTTACCAGTTTTCTTGTACCAGCAATCTCCTAGGCAACTTGTGCAATGAAATGAAAGTAGGAGTACATTTTTGAGTTCTGACCTCTGTGACAATTGGTAGGTAACACTGGGGAGAAAGAAAACATGCCAAAACTCAAGTGAATCTCAACACTGCAATGAATTTAATTGCAAGTTAATTTCTTCTGTATTACAGACCAGACCTGTATGACTAGCCATGCAGGAGTTGCTTAGAAGTGGCACACAAGAATCCAACAGTTTCCTCCACACAAAGGAGACCGCAGCTGCCAATGCAGCAACTTCTGATCCCAGTTTCCTAAACTACTTCTTGCCCCCTGTGAATGGTCAGAACAAGCTGGCATACCTGTGCCTGTACAGGTCAACACGACTGAGTTATGGAAAAGGTATCTTGCAAAACTAAGCTACTTGAGAACCATTTTTTATATCTACCTGAATGTGTTGATTTATCTTACGTAAAGAGGCTGTTTTACAACACTGAGGGGCTAGCAAGGATAATAATTTACATAAAATGGTCACTACTCCTAATAAAATACATGACTAAACTTTATATACTGAAGTGTGATGTTCTCTGCATATTAATTTAGCTTTCGTTCAGCTTTAAGTACAATGCTAAGAAATATTGTATCTTTGCTGTAGTTTTCATAAATTCGTCAGTTAGGAAAGACTAATATTATGCATGCAGCTTGTAGAGAATATAATTTCTAATATAGGACATTTTCAGCCCCCTATAAGTTTAGGCATAGAAAAACAAAGGCAATATTCAATCCTATCTGTATAGCTAAAAATACAACCTATGGAGTAGCCGAGAAGATAGATCCTTGGGGGCATTACTCTAGTTGTGTATTTTGTGCAAATTCAGTATAGATTTTTTGCTTCTCCATCTTCAGTGTTGGTTTTGTATGTTTTTACAATATTCTAAAATGCCAGAATCAGATATTAAACAGTTCAACTATAACAGAAGTATTTAGGTATCAAAGGTCTCTAGCTTCTGGCTTTTTATTTTAGCCAGCTAATCCTGCATTGTGTGTGCTGAATAAGTGCACACATAAGTAGGTTTAATAGTTTAAATTATACTACATTGAAGAGTAGTCTTCTGTTGGAACAGACTAAAGCATTTAAAGGAAAAGCAATTTACTGTACACGTTCTGAGCATTTATAGTTAGAATTTGCTGTAGAAAAGCAAGGAGAAATTTAACAGTACAAAAGTGCTAAGGAAAAAAAAAAAAAAAGTAAGGCAGTACACCAAAAATTAAAATTTAGTCATTTCTTTTCATCTGGTTTATACTACACAGTAAACTGAGCACCACTTATAAACTCTACCAGCTAAATCGTGCTACGTATGTATAATAAAGAAGACTGTAACTGCAGTATACTAGCACTAAGGCTGTTTTTTCTATTACAGATGGAGTTTACCACAAAAACAAGTCTTTTGATTAATTTTACATATTAAATAACAAGCTGTCTAGAGGTGCTGTTCACAAATTTTACTTACTAAATGAGAGCATTACTCTCTAGTGTGCTAACTTCCTTGCAATTGGAACAACAGATGAAAAAATATAAGATTTCATCCAACATCTCAAAGGGAAAGAGAGGGTAACCCAGAAGGATAAAAAACCCAGAAGGGTGAACTACATTGATTATAAATGCTGAAAAAAGGGTGTTAGATAACACTTCAAAAAAGGATACAGAAGGACTCTGAATAAAAGGGATGATGTACTTCCACTGGCAAGAACTTTCCTATTGAAGATAAGCTGATGTATCAAGGTGGGACTCAAGGACAACTTAATCAGTCTCAATTATGTTAAAGAGATGGGAAAGATGAAGTCACAGAAGATCAGACTCAGCCACACTTTCACATAGCCCAGTGTTAGCCACTAAAGTATATGGATGTAGATTCTATAGGGTAACACTTGGATTGTTTCCAAGGTCAAAAACCTTATAAGCTCCTCAGACCTCATTTAAGGATTTTACACTCAGTGTTATGAATTATTCATGAGTATTTTGGAAATCTTCCTATCAGAAGATATCGTACCTTCCTTAATCAGAAGCAAGTATGTCAGCTATAGGAAGCAAGCTCATGGCACATTACACTAGATCAATTTAATGCTCGATTTTTCATTGCTTACAGATCAATTCATATTCATTCTACAAAATCAGCGAGGCTTAGGTGACAATTTCCAAAAACAGTCACATTCGTTTTCACACACTACTTCGCTCTGAAAATTACTGCAAAACCTAAAGCTTCAGATTCTGAAAAATGCAATCAGCTACGGAAGTACTTTAAAAAGTTACAAAAGTGTAGTTTTAGATACCCAGTACCAACAACTTTGTTCCTGCTCTCTCAAAACAAGTTATTTAAGCAGATTTCTATAGCTTTGAGAAATATGCATTTCTTGAAATAAAAAAAAAATTCATTTTACCATCTTCGATTAACACTATTTGACGCATTAAGAATTTCAATGCAAAAATTAATAGGATATTATTTCTCATATAGCTTTACATCAATATAACCATCCGTCTCATTGAGAAGATTTATAGCAGACAGGTTGGGCAGAAAGTGTCTAGCCTGTGTGCGCCTTATTTCAGTCCTTCCTCAGAATTATTCCAGATTTCTTGAAACATTTATGAATCCTGCAGATGTCCAAGCAGTCTCCCAACTGCTTTTCTGCCTCCTAATGGCCACAATTTGTCATGAAACAAACAGGTTTATAAAAAATTGTTAAAGTTGTGACAAAACTCAAAGTATTTAGAGGCTGAAACATACTATAAATCCACTGAAAGGAAGTGTACATTATGGAAATCATCAAGATGGTGTCCCTTTTATGACTCAGTCCTGTAAGACACTTAAGAGTATTTTCACATTAATTTTATACATAAGTATAGCTTTCATCACAGCTGAAAGATTACTGAAATACAACATACTCTTTCTATGCAGCTTTTAAAATAGAAGAAATCAAAACCACACTGTAGCACAGCACAACAAATATTTATCAGGCAAAGGATGCCTTGTCTGATACATAGGGAGAAAAATAAATTATACTAGGGTGCATAAGCATTTCACGTAAGTATATTTTATATATAAGCACACAACATGCCTAAAATTATGTCTGCTATTTTATTGGAATCCAGAAAGTGACAAAGTATTTCTCTGGAGCTGTACTTTACAACAGATAAATTTAATAACAGGAAGGAGTAGGTTTATACCTCGAGTGTCTCAATCTTGATAAACATAGGTCCAAGAATTATGTATCACTTATAAATACTTTACCAGTAAGAGGTACAGTTAATAATCTAGGCTACTTTTAATGTTTCTTCACTGTATGAACCCTAGGAGTTTGGAGAACTAAATATGACTCAGAACTTCAAATTGTTTTGCTCGTTTGGAATGTTACAGCAAGGCAATTTCTAAACATCAACAGGATAGCATCCGAGAAAAATGTCTTTAGCTACTATTGTCCAAAGCCAGAGCACCTATACTGTCAATATCTGCGCATAACAGATTCACTTACTGATGCAGAAATCTTATGCATCCACATCAACGCCTACACATTCATATTGCTTACCTAGACTGTCCTGTTCAGGTGACTGTTCTCTATGAAACAGATTTTCAAATTCCACTAAAAAGCAGTCGTATGTAAGTAAAAAAAACCTTCCCTGAAACTCCTAAATAAAAATGAAATTGCTAATAAAAACCCCAAACAAACAAAAAAAACCCAGCAAACATAACCCCAGGCTATTTGAGACCCCAGTGGTGAAACTGAAAATGAAATAACTTACTTAATCACTGTTTCGCATGGTGTATTGAGAGTGCAAATGAAACAAATTGATGCTAAAGGCTCTATAGTTACTGAAACTACCTGACTTATGACAATATAAGTAAAACCATTTTTGTCTTAAACCATGATAACTGAATAGCCTTCACTTCTTGTAGGCCTGAAGAAGGGGAAAATGCACTTCCTCTGCAGAAGAATTCATTAGACTTCACAGAAGTCTTTCCAGAAACTGCAATAATGGGTTTTGCAGAAAGAAGGCAGGCACCTCAAGTTCATCCTTTCGAAGAATTCACCCAAGTCCAAAGCTGGCTCCTGTGTGATAATTCACATTGACTACTTAAAAAACCAAGGCACATACAAAAATACTCCGTTGTTCTACAGGAGACACATAGCAGAAGGCCCTGATTCAGCAAATAGTTAAGAACAGACTTAAAAGCTGCTCTAGTTATATTGACTATTCAAACCTCAGGGTGCAATCCAGCTGTAGCACAGGAGGCAAGAGATTTCAGAATAACCTTGCAAAGCTGAAACCAAAATAACAATTGAGGGATTGACTATCACAGCAGTTTCCAGGCTTCTCAGTTGCAGACTGCAGCTCTAAACACTTAAAAGTGCTCTCCTGGACAACTGCATCCAGCAGAAGCCACCTCCGGGTACGGAACTCTCCGTGTCACAGCCCTTTGCAAACTGGAAACCCATTCATACCCTACACCTACTTCCCATGGCTTTTAACCCCAATGTGCTCCTCACCTCTCTACCCACAGCCACCTTAACCTCACTCAGTCCTCCACCGGTGATTCAGCGTAACCTCCCTTTTCAGTCTCAGCCCTGGACCTTTTAATTCATAAGTTTGCCCACGTTAGGAGGGGGTAGCGGGACAAGGAAGTAAAATGCGTTTAAGCAACACCACCCCGGGTGCCCTGGCTGCTCGCCCGCAGCGCTGAGACCGTCAAGGAGCGGCCGGACAGCCCAGTCTGGCCTCGGGAGGCGCCTCGGTGGAGGGGCGGCGCGTCACGGCAGGGAGTGAAGGGGGCTGCCCGCTACGGCCCCCCACCGCCCGAGCGAACGGGCTGGGCCGGGCCTGGTTGCGCAGTGTGCCCGGGCAGCGAGGAGCCAGGCCGTGGCGGGGGAGAAGGGCAAAAGCTACACACCCAGAAGAAGGCCATCCATGTCAAAGATCAGGTGAGTGACTGGCCGCAGTGCGGCCCCGGAGGAGGAGGAAGAAGAAGAAGCGGACATGGCGAGGCCACAACAACCGCTGTCCTGTGTGGCAGTTGGCGGCGCAAGCGCGCTCCGCCGGGGCGGCGGGAGCAGGGGGGAGCAGGGCTGTCGTAGGGCGGGTGAATGTGCCGGCAGTGGCGCTGGGAGTATGGGGAGAGGGGCTTTCTCTGGTTGGTTATTTTGTGGTTCTTTTTTAAAAACAAAGCCTATATCTCTACATGGGGCCTCTTCTGGAGGGGGATTTCTCATTTCA
>JANHGB010022171.1:13162-28413 GCA_026283785.1 Coracopsis vasa
GTTCCTTTGCAAAGCTTTCGTGTGCCTGTGTGGAAAATTACAAGGATAGTATTATCGCTGGTAATTGGAGCCATAAGCAGGCACTAATTTATGTGAAACTCTGAGGAAAGAGTAAACCCATCTCTTAAAAGGGCTGCTGGGTGCGGAAAGAGTTAATTCTGGGTTGTTTTGTATGGTGGTTTGTTTGGGTTTTTTTTTTTTTGGGGGGGGTTAAGCATTCAAGAAGACCTGAAGTTCAAAAACGAACCCAGTGCTCTTGAGACAAAGCAAAATCTCCCTGAACGGACACATCATCCAGTTTTATCTGTGCGGTTGTAAGTGGAAGAGGTAAAACTTTGCTCATCAGCCAGCCTTCCCTTCTATTTTTTTTAATGCAGGTAACTCACCGTTGGGTATCAAGATTGCTGAAATATCAGTTGCAGACGCAGATACGGAAAGAGCTGTATCAAGCTTACAAGGTGACATACTGACTTGAAGATTTGTGTTGCTTCACAGGTCCGCGGGAAGGCAATGAATGGTTAGTTGCAGCTTCGCATAAGGGAAGTCCTGTCTCTCTTGTCTGTAGGTAGGCCTCTTGGCAATTCTTCTTCTTTTTTTTTCTGACAGTTCCCTCATTTGAATTTGCAATACTTCACCTTTTTAGCAAGTTAGAGGTAGTTTTTAAAACCCTAACTGTAGGTGTCATACAATCACATTTGAATTTTAAGTTATCCTCCTTATGCATCTTACCTACCCCCAAAACCTATCCCTTAAAAAAACCCTTGCCCTACATTTGTGAGAAATATCATAGGCACAAAGTCCTTATAACTCTTTCTATTTGGAAACAGGAAAACAAATAAAACACCGTTGGCCTTTACTTGTACCTTTTTAATAATAAAACTTGACTTTCAAACTAAGTTATTTGAGTTTTGGGTTGGTTTTCTGGTTGGTTTGTTTGTTTTTAACTTGTCCTATTTTGTAATGATTATATTTGATAATGCTGCTTAGGTCCTGCCTGTGTAGGCTAGGAAAAAGACTGTGCACATTGCCTTAAATGTCTTTTAAAAATGTCATCTGTAGTCCTGATGCACACCTGTTAAGTCTTGCATAGATTTAGGAAAACGGGTCCTGTGCTTCCAGATTTTTTTTTTTTTTTTTTTGATAACCTTATATAAGCATTAAGAATGCCCACAGCCATTTTGTTTCTGCAATAAACACTGTGCAACAAGTCAATATTCCAACTTTGTTTCACACACCAAATGTGTTTGTCTCCTTAGTGGTTCACTTAGATGAGAACATAGCTAGAATCAATAGAAAGTCCTGTGTACAATGTGTCCAAAAAAGTGTTACTCTGTTAAAAGGAATAAAAAAATCGTTACAGTAATATCTGTACTTATAATGGTAGCATTCTCTTATTTTAAGAAAGAATGTGTTTCTACTGTAATAGCAAAAGTTTCAAGAGGGTGAGTAATGAGGTTGTATGGCAGTGATACTTGAAGCGAATTCATCCATTTTCTAATTAGCAGACAGTCTAAAAAAAAAAAGAAGAAGTCCTGTCTTTAGTTGTATTTGCTGGCATACTAACGCTTGTACTTGTTAAAAAAAAAAAAAAAAAAAAAGAAAAACTACATCAGTCAGATATGTTGATTTATTGTTCTAATTAGAGAAAAGCATATTTCGATCACAACTCTGGCTTCTCCATTCTCCTCAAAAGGGAGAGACTATTTTTAGTGTCAAGTTCATCTTAGAAAACATAAGGCTTATGCAAAACTTGTGATTATTTAAAGTGGAAATAAATCCTAAAGGCACCCTTTATGAAAAAAGCTTATAAAATTGAAGTGTAATCTACAAGATGAACATTTTAGGGTTAAGTGGTTTGTGCTACATATCTTAGTGTGTGCATTTCAAGACTGTGGCTGATGACCTCAATTTGCTTTGCTTTACTCTGGCTTATCAGTGATAATCAGTGTAATGTTAGCTTACTTGATTCTTCAAAGCTGCATTCAAACACGAGAAAATCTTCTCAAAATAGACAAACTGTTTAGGTTTATTCAGCGTGACTGTGTCTTTTTACTAACATAATGAAACTTGATGAAAGTCCAAGGAGAACTTTTAATTCATGGTGGAGCATAGTTTTCTAGATGCACAGTAAGTGAGAATGCTGATTTAAATTTTATTTGAGCTGTCTTAAATATTTGTCTCAAACATTTCTGCAGTAGTATTTGGGTTTGTTTCTTTTAATGAGTTCAGAAGTTGAGATTGGGAGTTGTGCAGTTAATTTGGTTTGCTTGCCTTTTATCACTTATTTTAAGCCTGTTTCAAGTGATGAGGACTTTAATAACTTTTGAGTTGTAGGAAGCAACTGTAGTGGAGGTAGAGTAACCATGAAAACGGATAGTTAATTATATGCCTAAGGACCTGATGTGTGCTTATTGGGAAGGGTGAACTTTGATTACTGAGATGCAAGTTGGCTTGAATTCCTCAAAGTCTGAAGAATGCAGCTAACTTCTTTTACATTTTTTAAATTAATTTAACTTTCTATCTAGGCATATATGGAAGCAGATAAGTAAATCTTTGCAAGTTTTATATTTTATGGTGTTACATGACACATACATATGTGGATGTCCAGGGTTTTGAACAACTGTAAATTAGCTACCTATAGCTGACTCTTCCTACTCCAAACGAGTCTTTTTTCTATGGCTTTGTAATAATGCATTACGATCACTTAGTTCTTGCATGTGAGATAAGGTGTAAACACTCAGGCGTGTATCCATGGGGTTATTAAGTACACAACACAATGTTTCGCATATACAGTTCTCATAACCTTTTTTAACCTTTGTATGTTTGTTTGGGATTTTTTACCTTGGAGCTAAAATGTTTGCCACATTACTAAAACTTACCTAAATTATTTTCCTGGAAAGTAAAAGCTTCAGAATATGCTGAAGTGTTTTCTTAGATAAGGCACTTGACTCAAAGATTGCAGTTTCATATTTCACAACTTTATATTGTGCTCAAAACATGGATTCACTTACATATTTTTGTACCATTTATAGGAATGTCATGCACTGTATGTTTCACACAGAAATGACTGACTTTATTTTTCTTGTTCTGCAGGCACCTTGGCAAAGAGGATAAACAGATTATAATCCGTTTTGATTTGAATATTAAAAAAGAATCTAAAGACTTGAATAAATCCAGTAATTTAAAAGCTTTTGCAATAATGTACATGAACAACTGTTAAACCCACTATTAGTAACAAATTACTTGTAATGAATTAGACTTAAATGTAATTTAATTAAACTATCAGCTGAGATTCACAACAGTTGCTATAGTTGAGCCTGTAAGTCCTCAGGAAATGAAAACAGTGCTGGATGTCACCAAACAAGAGCTTTTCACCCTATTATTGTTTTAGTATATGTTTTTATGGTTGCAAAAGGGAAAATGAGCATGTATATTAAGGCAATTAAATAATACAATACACCTGCTGATCTGAGTAATCTTTTATTTATTACATGAGTCAAAAGGGAGTCTATCCTCTTTAATCAATCATATGGGTC
This sequence comes from Coracopsis vasa, assembly GCA_026283785.1. Classification (NCBI taxonomy): domain Eukaryota; kingdom Metazoa; phylum Chordata; class Aves; order Psittaciformes; family Psittacidae; genus Coracopsis; species Coracopsis vasa. Next base: position 16,699 of record JANHGB010022171.1, read on the forward strand.
TTCTTACAGCCAAGCAGATGGGGGGAGGAGAGCCGTTTTCTGGATTTTGCTATTTGCCACATGGGTTAGTTACAAAGGCAAGAAAGATGATGTGTTATGCTTCAAGAGAATAAAGTGAAGAAGGTATGTGTTGGTCATCCATAAAATTAGATGAGGCACTATAAAAAGGCTTTTAAGCAGCAATGAGGAGTGAAATTCTGGAAAAGCCAACCAAGCACACAAGAGACAAGAAGAACTCTTAAGATATTTTTAGATGTCAATTGCTGTATTTATTGATGAGATGGTACAACAGAACAATCAGTTTCTGAAGCTGAGAAATTAAGCCTTAATGCCATGCTTCAGGGGCCTCTTTTTGTTTCCATTCAAGTCAGTGAGAATAATTTCCTCTATGGCTTGTGAATTAGCTTTTTTGACATAATTTTTTGTCTTCTTGTAAAACATTGGCTGCTCACAGGCAAAGTGTTAAGGTGATTAGCAGTGTCATTGTAATTGAAATCCTGAAGTGCTTAGTGGTCCCTCTTAGCCTTAAACTACCAGAAAGATTAGAGCAAAAGGGATTGCATTTCCTTTATTTGCAGATTTATCTAACTTTCCAATGTTGCAGAAGCCTAAAATTTTGGTCATGCTGTTGGTTTTCTTTCTTGTCTGCATGTGAATTTTATAGCTATATTTTTTTCCATTTTACTACAGTTTGATTGTTACAGATTACAAGAAAAAATTTGTAGTGCCATGTGGAATACACATTCTGTCAACCTTCCTGAGCAAGACATCTGTCACTTGGTTGCTGGCAATAAGGGTGGAACTGAATGCACTGACCCTTCCAGTGGTCCCTTTCAGTCTTGTTCAGCTCAACCTCTTCAAAGGCTGCAACAATTACAGCTTCATATGGAAAGGAGATAGAAGGATTGTGATTCTCTGGGTTGCAAGGTCTCTAGGCCACTGATCTGTAATGCTTCAGAGTCAGGTTTTATATGTGTGTTCCCCACTCAGCATGCAACAAGCTTTAGAACTGAATGTCCAGAGCTCAGACATTCTGCTTACTTTGTGGGTGCATGGCCTTACAATTTTGCACCTACCCAGAAGAGCTGAGCAGAGATAAATGGGCTTGCCAACACTCAGCCTAGAATGTTTGTCTACATGATCAGAGTAATCATGCTACCAGCCTAGGTAGTGCAGGGAGACATACCTTGAGGAATAAAGTTCAGTGTGTTGTAACAAAATATATGAGAAAATGATGTAGCCTTGTTTCCTATTTTATGCTTTGAACTAGAATTTTCTTAGCAGAAGGTAAAGAGCAGATACTTGTTTTCATAAAACATTTGTAAAATGGAAACACCACTTGTAAATACTGATACAGTCAGATATTAGGGCTACCTAGACAGAAGCATAGTCCCAGTGCTGTGAAGCCAGTGAGACCCTGATTTTTTTTTCATTTTTTATTTCCTAAGACAGCTAGCTCCACCTACTAAGCACATCTGAACCATTTCACCTTAGGTTCTGTAAGGTGAATGACTGCTCACAGTGATGCTGCAGGATGGAAAGATTCCTAGATTTTCTTTTCATATATGCTTACATACTGACAAGGCCAGAAGAGATGTTCAAGACATAGATGAATTCTTTGAGGCAGAATTGTATATGCTTAAAATGTCTGTCCAGACATTCTACCTAAAATTTTCCAAGTCTTTGCTCTTCTAGGATATCTTTGTTCTTCCTGTATATTTTTTTCATTATTATTTTTTTTTTTTAACAAATTTCAGTCCTTTAACCTTTCCTCATAAGTTAATGCTTTCTGAAGCTTTCAGCATTTCATTTGCTCTTCAGGATTCCAGTTTTTCTGTATCCTTAGAGAAGTTCACCACTCAGATATATTTTTATAGCTGTAGGGTTTATAAGTGACAAATAGAAAGGCCATGTTTTACTAATAGACTGCCTTCTTAGTCTCATGTACAGAATAGCTTTGAATTAACATAAGAATTGAATGAGCACTTTTGCCATAGTTTTATTTTGTTCAGTAATGAATGATTTGTAATTCTTATGAATATTTTTTACTACTGCTGCTTAGATTGTTCCCATTTTGTAGCAAGCCAAAAGCTTTTGCTGCCGCTTGCTCAATTTAATTTTTTTCTTTATGGATCACTTCTAGCTGTATCCTTATTAAGAATAGTCAGTATTATACTTCAGTGTAGGAGATCAGTGGCAACATATCTAGCCCATGAAGAGCTTACTACCTCTTCATACAGTTTAAAAGATTTTTCTGCATTTTGAAACATTTCTATCTTGCAAGCCTGATAAGGCAACTATCGCCAAAAAAACTGTGTTACAAAATGAATCCTTGTATCGCTGTTTCAAAAATGTTGCATGTGTCACTTAGCCCGATGGCTACTACAACCAGTAGGGAATGAGTGTTACATTAATGACCACATTTGACAGCCTGACTCTGTAATCTTTTTTTCACTGGCTTTTCATTTTTAGGCCAACAATCATGCCCTTATCTGGAAAAATTTAATGCAATTTTAAGAAATTTATTAACAAGACTTTTAATATTAAAGATGGATATATATCCTCATTAAGTAAGATGTGCTACCCAGAGACTAGCCATCTTGTGCTGTGGTCATGAAATGAGGTAGGGTTAGGCTGTGCTCTTGAGCTACAGAGCTTTGAGGAAAGTGTGTGTGCTTCGTGAAGCACAAAGCTCCACTCAGTAGGTGGCATTCTTGTCACTGACATTTGTCACCAGTATCTTCTGGGGTAGTGCTGGCACTAAAGCTGTTTAAAGTTGGTGGAAATATAGTAAACCCTTTCCCATTTTCAATTTTTAAATGTATTTAGCTGGGTGATTGTTGCTTCTTGAAGGACCTGACAAAGGGTGAGAACGTACATAGCCATCTGCTTTTTCTGACTTCATCGCATCCAGGAAATATAATCAAATACATTATTTAATTTAGATTCAATGTAATATACTTTTCCTGTTTGTGCAAGCCCTCCTTTCTTTAAAGATCCTGTTCTGTTTGTGAATTGAGGTAGCTTAGTCAGTTAGAAACTATGGCTATAGTGACTAGCAAACCTGGATCTTTATTTTTGCATAGTATAGTCAGTATGTTCCTCCAGCTAAACTCCTAGCTAAACTCTTAACTAAAGTTAAGCACAACCATGATAAAAAATGCCAAAATCATTAGAACGTGTAACTGAGTTCCATAATAAAAGCCATTATGACTTCCTCAGAACTGTACAAAGTCCTCTGCGCAGATTTCAAAAGTTCGTGTAATGATTCCCCTGCATCCCTCAGGGTAACTACATAGCTACAGAATTTTTAGAGTGAAACTTGGCATTAGTGGTTTTGGACAAAGTCAAAGAATAAAGATTAAACATCTTTTTTTCGCCGAAGATTTGTTACAGCATAAATATTGTCTAATATACAATAATCCAATTTTTATAAAGTCCCTAGGAACAGCAGAGCTGCATTTTTTATTCTGGACAAGTGTGACTTTCAAAAACATCTTCTGAAATGAGCTAGGTTCCTTGGGGTTTACTGTAGTGAGAATTTAACAAGTATCCTTTGTTCCATTTTTAGCTCTGTTATTGGTTTATTAAATTAAATACAAGTTTGTATTAGCAGGTTTATGTGGAAGCATAAGCATTTAGGTGTGTGCCAATATTCAGCCAGTCTAAGAAAGCAGTGTATCATGTTTGTTTTTTACAAAGATATATATGTACTGTAGCTGGTAGATGAACACTTTGTGGTGCGATTGAATTTGATCCTAAACTTCTAAAGCTTTGGCAGAGATATTTTAATGAACTGAGACAAAAGGCCTATCTCTGCCTCTCCACTAGATTAAAATAAATCCAGTCATGCATCTTTTCACCTCCTTTTCTTTACAAACACATTTTTTTAAAAAAAAATAATTTCCTTTACCAATTCAGTGAGTTGAACTTGGTTATACATATGAATGTTCAAATATAAATGTGTAGATACTGTCTCCCACTTGGTGGCCAGAAGACCAAAGTATGTAAAAAACCAATGTTTCTAACAAATTATGAAAGAAAAAACCAAAGTTGAACCCTGCATTCATATCCATGTGGGGGAAAAGACATCTTTGGACATGCATCTTTCTGACCAAGTTTCGTGGTGGAAAAAACATAAATTGGGGTGGAGGGAAGATGATAATATGTAAACTAGCCAGCACTTTTCAAAGTTTTATGAATGATTTTTTTTTTTTTTTTTTGTATTAAGGTCCTTGGACTTCCTGGAAACAGTCATTTTCCAGGAGTACATAAGTCTTTAAGACAACGTACAGTGAACAAACCAGGATGGGCTACTAGTGAGTGTATTTATAGAGAGAGAATCTCTGTAATTCTATGCCTCTGATGGAAAAGTTTGAAAAAATTGAAGTTATGCTTTAAAAGGAGCTTTAATGCAGTTTCTCAGAAGTTGCTACATAGATATTCAGCAGGAATGTTTACCATGTGTACAGAAGGCAGAAATGTACCTGAGATTGACACTGTGCATGTTTTCCAAAAATATGGTGCAAAGCCACTAGCATTTGAAAAGCCTAACAGGAGATCTTGAGTAATAAACTAAACCAAGTTTATTATTGGTTTTAGTTTATTGTTTGGTTGGGCGTGTGTGTATAGGTGTTATGAAAACTTACTGAGATAGTTTCTGACTAGTGAAGTAGGAATCGTGTTGGCATTGTATAGTAAGTTGTCTTTTTCAGTGCTGTCCTTCCTCCGCCCTTCTGTTTTCAATTCACGTGACTGGACTTTGTATCCATTTATCGACAATCAGTGTAGAGCCATCTTGTTTGAAAACCAGAGACAGAAACTGAAACAATTCCCTGCTGCAAGGTAAAATGCCCCTCCTGCCCCAAACTCTGTCATTTATATATAGTTATATATAATTGTAAATATTGAGGTCATGTATAGTTGGAGTTCATATTCTTTCACAGCTCAAAACAATTTCTTCATGGCAGAGAATTAGCAATTATTAGAAGTAATTAACATACACTGTGTTGTCTTTTCCTCTTTAACTTAATGCAGTCTATTTTAGATAAGGAAGGAAAAAAGGAAGTTAATACTGTCTACTCTTGTCTGTAAGATACTGTCAACTATGGTGGCAAGTTATTTTGCAACAAAATGCGCTTTGTTATTAGAGATTGCAATGGGGTAGAACATTCCCTGCCTGCAATAGGTTAAGGAGTGTATAAGCTTTACTTGAATAGTGAAAGCATTTTGAACAAAAAAGCAAGCAGGCTGTTTGTGAACAAGAACATTTTCCAGCTGTGCAGCAGTGTTTTTTCTCTTACCACTTAAGCTCTGGTTGTTTAAAAAGTAATGTTAAAAGTGTATGTAATTTTGATTACGGTCTCTGTTTCAAGAATCAAATGGAAATGAATTGTTAAATAGTTTTGGAGAGGGGTTAGGATCTAAAATAAGCTTGTAGTTTTGAAGTGACCGTGATTTGTGTGCAGTGTATGTAATGTGACAAAATCCACTTGATTGAAAGCCTGCAAGACTTAACTGTACCTTATAAAGTTATATTAAATAAATCTAATGTCTTCCTTTGTGATCTTTTACAAATCCAACCTGCTGACTGAGGGTAAACACAGCTACTGAGGGGACAGTATATATAAGTGTAATCTCTGGGACAGAGGATGGCAAGGAATGATAGACAAAGAGAAAAGGTAATTTAAAAATAATCACTTCTGAATAGGTTGTATCTGCCAGGCTTAAGCAGAAGCTCTACATTTAGCAACCATGCTGATAGAGAAAGAAGGAAGATGAAAGAGGAGAAGACTATTTAATCAAAACAAGTGTTAGAGCAGAAACTGACCATGCATATTGCTTGCTATGCAGTTTTGTAATTACTTGCTAATAATATGGATTCCATACATCCTGTTTTCTCACAAACATTTTTTTTGCTTCTGCCCTTAGGGTGCTCTCTAGGTGGATTTTAGTAAGTGCAGCCATGTGTTAAATCCCTTTCAGACCAGCAGCTGAGGCTGCTTTAACATCTGGAGAACCACAGATGTTTGGCAACAGGGAGTGCTGTATACTGCTGGCCAGTGGAAAAGCCTGTGCTGTGAGGAAAGAAGTCATGTAGGACAAAAGCAGCAATGTGCAGCAGCAGCAGGAGTTGTAATGGTAGAGTGATAACAGCAATATCTGGGCAAGCAGCATTAAAGGAGTTGAGGAGCTGCATCCAAGAGGTATTCAGTTTGAGTTTATATTGATGACACAGAAATACAGGATTCTTCAGTAGAAAGGGATTTGGAATATGGTGGGAGATGGTTTAGAAAGATTAGGATTGCAGAAGAGTTTGTGTGATGTCTTCTTGATTGTATGAAAGGAATTTTGAGGGTGATGAAGAATTAAAATCAGCTTAGTGCGAGAAGAGGAATAGGAGGAAGATGGGACATTTGGCTGGGATTGTTAGGAAGTGCTTAACAAGAATTATGGCTATGGCACTCTGGGCTGTGAACACAGAAGTTTGAACTGCTTCAGGTTCACAGTGATAGTCATTTTAGATTTTTCACATCCTGGACAGTATTTTAAATTAAAAGATAATGGTGTAAAAATGGCCTTTTTACTATTGTACTAAAGAATCAGTTGATCAGCCTACTCAGAAGGAAATCTTAGGGTACAGAGCTCAGTCAGACCTATTTTCCTCTGACATTGTCTTAAACTAGCCAGATCGGTGGTTGTATGGTGGTGTATGCAAACATGCTTTCTACAGGAATCCCTAGTGTTACAAATTTTATATAATTAGAAATCAAAGTTAGTAAGCTAGAAGGCTACTTTATTCTCTTCTTCTCCCCACCTTCCCAGTGTTTTTATTCTGCACTTCTGACACAACTGGCAACTATGATGAAGAAAATTAGAAGCTGTTGACATGAATTAGTCATTTACAAAAGTTACTCTTAGCTACGTAAGAAGCATCACATCTCCAGTTCATGTAAGTTATTATAATAGACAACTGAGTATGTTTTCAATTGCAGCAGTTGTCTAATAATAGCAGTGAAGTATTAGTCCTGAAAAATGCATGTTGGACAGAGGAAGTGACATGTTCTTTTTCACTGATGAACAGAATCCATCCTTTAAAAACATAATATTGTGTTGTACCTAAAGGCATAGAGCAAAGGAAAATGTTCTTTCTCATAAACTTCTTTAAAGACATTCTGATACGATTCAAAAAGCGTGTTAGTCCCTTTAAACATACTTGCAGCATACCCTCAGCATACTCCATTCCAGGCCAAAAGATAATGAGACCTGTGAGGCTATTATTGAGTAACCTTTCAAATGTTAAAAGGAAGTTAATACTGGTTTACCACAAGAAAATGAAAAAAAAAAAAAAGAAAAAAGTCATTTTTTTATACTTACTATATTTATTTGCGCTCTTAAAATGTCATTCAAAATAAGGTGAAAATGAAGTGAATTACTATAGTTTTGAGATAATGAAAATTTTCATTTCGCTGTGTTGTAATTTTGCCTTTTAGCTCCTATGTACGAAGGAACTGTGTTCTAACAGCAAGAATTTACTGGTTTCCTAGAGCTCCTATGAAAGAGAGAAAGAACTAGAGAAACGAAAGGGAAGAGGAGAGGGAAGGAGGAGGGAAGGAGCAAGAGGTTTATACTCACACAAGGCAGAAGGAAACTGGATACCTTGTGGCCTAAATTGCTGGTTTTCCTGTATTGCTGTAATACAATATACACATTTCATTTGTTCAAGATTTATTTTTTTCTGTCAGACTCTAAGAAACCACTTAGTCTTTTCATGCATTGTAGGCAGATATTTTTAGTCTTAGAATTATTTGCTGTTTCAAATATTTCTCATTTTAAGACTTTCATTCTAATTGTTGCCTAATGCTATCTTGTTTAAATTCTGTCCCTCAAATATTTCACCAAGCTAAGTATATTTACAATTTTTTAATTTTTTTTTCTAAGGGAGTAATTCAGGTGTTCCTTCTGAACTTACTGAAGTCACTAAATGATCAGATCTTTGGAATTGGGATATAAAGTTGGCTAATGTATATGCCTTATTTTGTAAATGTCTTTGCCCTTTGGCTGCACATTTTTTAGAAGAATATGATCTATGTAGTTTGCAATCAGGCAGCTATATAACCATTATACAGCTCATAATCCTTCTTTTCCTACTTGTACAAGTATTCTTTCCAGAGTAAATATTTTCCTGGTTTGTAAGACCTCCTAATTTTGTGATTGCCGTGTTTTGTTTTCAAATCTGTTTCCAATAATTGTATTTAGTAGTGTTTGCAATGAATAGTGCTAGTGGAGTATCTCTGCATTAGAGCTGGTTAGAAAATTACTTACCATCTTAATTCCTCCCTATTGCCATTTCTGAAGGTTTTTTTCACCATGGTGATAGAGGAAAAATAAAAATTATGATTGGATAATCCTATTCTATTTGCTCTAATTTTGTATTAGGTCATAAAAAAAATGGGTGGTATGTGGGTTAATCTTTTATGCCCGTTTAAAATTACATAGTAAAAATATCTCCCAGCACAAAAGAACAACAAAAGTGGTTTGGTTTCGCCTTGTAAATGCTAAACACACTATTTTTCTAGATGTAAGAGTAAAGATCATGAATTTAATTTTTAGATGTAAAACAAAACAAACCAAAAACCTATCTTTTGGGGTTTTTTCTTTTCCTTTAAAATTCCTTTTATTTTCCCCCACTAGAAGGATTTTTGTCAAAATAATTCAGAACAATTTGTCATGAGACGTGTTCACAACTATTTGCGGGATAAGGATGTACCATTCCCCGAATATTAGTTCCATAACAGAAATAACATAACCAGATTTTCTATTGCTTAGAAACTTCAAAGAAGAAACTTGGTCTTCAGTAAGCAGCTACACTTGTTTATTTTAAATGTCTCTTGTGCAAATTAAAAGGAAAGAGAAGCTGTTCATTTATTTCTTGTGAGCCTCCTGCTTACACCAGCAACACCATAAGTCAGCTGATCTCAATTGAATTATTTTTTACTTAAAAAGCTTTGCCATTTTTCTCCCTGGTAAAAGGTTCACTTTTAGAATCTAGATGGATTGCATCACAGCAAAGAAACTTTTGGTTAATGGTAATCAATGAAAGCAATTTGCTGTTAGATCCATTCATCCCCTTTTCATTTTAAATGTTGTAGGTTGGCCCTGGCTAACAGCCAAGCACCCACATAGCTGCTTGCTTGTTTCCTTCCCGTGCTCCTGAGTGAGATGAGGGAGAAAGCAGGAAAATAGGAGGACCAGAAGTGAGAAGACTCAGGAGTTCAAATAAAGGCAGGGAAACACATAAGTACTGTCAGGGGCAAAACTTGGGGAATTAATGTATTTCCAGGTACCATAAATATTTATTTTTTTATTGGAGTATTGGGAAACAACAAGAAAGTACAGACATCTAAACATGCAGGAAAACCACTTTTCCTCCCACTTCCCAGGCTCAACTTCATATTTCTTTCTTCCATCTTCCTAGTCTCCACACCTTCGCTCCAGACATCTACTACAATGTTACTGCATGTTGTGCTCAGTCCCTTCAATGAGGCAGTGGGTGGCTTGTGAGGATGAAGTCAGCGCCTAGCTATGTGGAGCAGCTCCTACTGCCCTGATCTTGTTGTTCTCGCCTCCTTCTCCTCTCTGTACTGTCTCTGCCACTCCACCCACTTCCCTCTGTGTTCATTCCCCAAAGTGTTTTTTGCCCTTTCTTACATATGTTGTCCCAGGATGTTGCCAGCTTGTCTGACGGGCTTAGCTATGTCTGCAGTGGGTACATTGCAGAGATGGCTGGAACTGACTATTCAGCACAGAACAGCCCCATGTCTATTCTCCAGAGGCCTCCCCTGCAGCCTCCTGCTGCCAACACATTGACACCTGCATTCAGTACATCACCATGAAAAAGTGATGTACTGTGATATTTTGTTTTAATAAACATGGGAGATGGGTTGTTATTTTTTTCTTATGCTTTTTCTAATACATGTTCTTTATAATAGTGTTTCTGGGAAAAAAGACAAAGGCTGGACATCTGGACATAAGTAGTAGCCCAGATACAACCATTTCCTCTCAATTAGTTTACATCCCTTCTAATACAGCCATTCTCAGTCACTGCAATGGGACAAATTGAACAGGTCCTTGTGGACAAGCGAGAGGGCTGCTTGCAGTACCATTTTTTCCATCAAATGATCTGAGTATAGCTGTATCGTATGATGAGTACACTGTTACTCTCTCTTCTCCTACCCCTTGTGTGACAGGACTGTCCCATGATGAGAATAAATGTGTCTCCCATGGTGTGATGGGGTCGGGGGTACATATGTAATACTTGAGTATGTGAATAGGTTCATTCCAGTGAGACACTATCATGTGTGCCATCCATGTGAATTGCTTGATACTGCCCATGCAGATAACAGACTTTTTCTTGTCATATGTCAGGAACTAAAGTGTTTTTTCTTCTGTGAAAAGGAACTCATGAAAGAAAGTAAGAGGATCTAGCAATGACTGGCCAGTCACAGGCTGGTTTAGTTGCTCTGTGCGTGTAGCCCTTAGGCAAGAGGGCAGCAGGGAGTGGGCAGTGAACAACAGTCAGGCTGAACTCATAGCCTGTTGGTTGGTCATCTCTGACAACATCTTCCTTGAAAAATTGTCTGGCTTGAGTAACAGTATTGAATGTAATTTCTAGATAGAATATTCATCAGGTTACTGTACAGTCTGGAAAGGACAAATACTTACATGCATTCTTTAGAGCAAAATTTTGCAACTAAAACTCATGAACACTTGTCCCCAGTTCTCAGATTTCAGTGGAGTTATTCACAGAGTAAGAAATTGTTGCATCAGTAAGTTTGCTAGGGGACATTATACTAATTGAAAAGTAATGTAGTGATCGTTTATTGCACAAAGTTGTTTTTTTCTTATTTTATGCTGAGCACAAACAGGCAATGCACCATCAAATTGGGATTTTTTTTATGTAACTTTATTCCTTTTTGTATACATCCGTTCTAAACTAGATATTTAGGCTCTCTTTGTAGTCTGTGGAAAAAGATCATGAGCATCATTTCCAACATTTCATTATACCAATCTTAAGGAGAGATGAATCATCCTCTTAAGGTGCCTGTCTCCTCCTATTAATTAGCTAGGAAGCCTAGATAATTAGCTCAGTCTAAATGCATAACTTTAAGATGAATAAATTCAGATGCACCATGAGTGTCTAGTTGATATGGGCCATGTAGGCATTTAACTTCTACGTGGCTAAAATAAATATCGGCTGAATAGCAGCCTTTTCTCAAGGTCTGTATCTAGATCAGTCAGTTATAATGACAGCCCTTGAGTGTTATCAAAATGCAAGTATAAATAACAATAGAGCTGTTTTAAAAATCATAATCCCGCACTTTGAGAATGAATTAATGCAAATGCAAGTTCTCTTTTCTTTGCATGAAACATCCTTTTGGAAATAGTGTAACATACTGGATTTTTTTACTGGTGTCTCACTTGCTAGCTTTATGAGGCAAAGAAAAATTAACTGGCCATTTCACTGCAATTTCTCTGGTAAACCATTTTTACTAGAAAAGTAGTTATAGATAGACGAATATTATGCTATAAAATCCAAAGCTTTGATCTTGACAGACTTCAGAGGACGCCAGTGAGTAACTCAGGAGAGAGAGATAGGTTTGGGGGGATTGAAGACTTTTTATTTGTTTGGTTTAGGGGGAGTTGTTTGAGATC
>JANHGB010022172.1:6374-25522 GCA_026283785.1 Coracopsis vasa
AGCACCACATCTCTCAGTGTTGTTCAGCACAAACAATTTATGTTTCACATTTCTTTCAGATGTGATCTTCTGAAATAATGAAAAATGAAGAACATGTTTCATTCAGGACAGCCATTTGGACTGAATTAAGTGAAGTCTATTTGTTCTGTCACAGACAAAAAGAAATTACATGCTGGAGCCCCATCAATTTCTGACTTACAGCCTCAGAAAACTTTGGATTATCCCACAAAGGACGTGATTTCCTTGATTTGGTATTGGAGCCCTTGAATTAACTGGTAAACACTGAAAGATGCTTGTAGGTCAAGAGGGGACCAGGCTCACATGCATGGTTCATTGCAAAAAGCAAAGTATTCAGAAGCATATCTCACTGCTGAAATATGCTTCTGACACTGAGATTTTAGAGCAAAATATGAGAATAGGTTCTTCAGACCAAAAATTGATTTATTTTGTCAAACTACACACATAGCAGAGGTGTGCTGGACATAATGATCTGTCATAATGCGCCTCCTAAAGGATGTCAGTTTCCCAGGGCAAGGATGGTTTTGCATGAAGGCTGAAGAAAGCCTTTGCTACTCACCTTACACTCTGGTGACACTCTGAGCAGAGTGACGATCAGGACAAGGCCCTCCGTATTCTTGAAAATACTAAGAGAAATGTCCAGAAATGTGCAACAGATAATAACAAGACAGCGACACAAAGCAACTGTAAGAAATCCTACAGTCTTTACTACCATTCAGCAGAATAGATTATCATAATTGGTCCCATCTGGCATTAAGATTTATGAAATCAATACAGTCTAGGATAGAAACAGTAAAAAAGCTGTTACCAGTGTGAAGTTGCAAACACTCACCTTAGCCCCTGTGTCAAAATTCTGACCTGATTTACAGCTCAGAAAATCCCTGTTTTAGTGAAGAGAGTCCTTACTGTATGAACAGTGGCAAATGCCACACTACTACAGTGTTAAAGTAAAAGGAAAAACTGAGAGAAGATTGCTAACAGGGAGCCAGGCAGCCAGGTTCGGCAGTAGCAGTGCATAGCTGCCTGGGGGGATTCTACCACAGCAGCAGCCTCTGCATGTCACTCTGTTTCACTGGGAAGCTATACCATGGGCATCAAGAGGTGCCTATTGGCCCATCCTGCATCCTAAAGGAAGGGCTGTTCATTGCTAAGCTTCATTTTCCCCTTTTCCCAAACACGGTAGTATTACTTAGCATCATTTCTGCAAAGCTCTCTTTCAACCGGAAGGATGAAAACCACTTCCCATGATCATTTTAGATGTCAGACACATGAACAAAACAGTTTCATTTTGCTTAAAATGAAATTTAAAAAGTTTAACAATTATCAAATTATTGCACATATTGCTGCCATCATTTGGAATTTCACAGGAAGCTTTATTTTGAACAGGTAGCTTTTCAGTTTAGTTTTCTCTTACACATATGATAAAGTATTTGCACAATTATTTCAAACATTTCAAGCACTGCATGTTTCACTGTAATGAGAAAATGGGCCAATGTATTGAAAAGTTTGCTAAAGTAGGAGGATTGTTTTTTAATGAAAAGAACAGTTGGTTCTGCAGAAGCATGGGCATTTTTAGCAAGGAACGCATGCTTGCTTTCAGAAAGGAGTGAGGATGTTCTTAATTTTCCAACCAATCTGCCATTTATATGAAAAGTGGACAGAAGGACATGTTTTTAATGGGTCAATAGCTATCTGCTTGAAAGCAAAAGGAAAACTTAAGGTGTGGTGTTATAATAGTATAGATGAAAATATAAGGGGGGGTGTTATTAAAAATAAAAAAAAAACACCAAAAAACGGTGGAGAAAAATTTGCACAACTCTGTTTCTTGACTAAAACAAGAGCCTTTTCTGCTTTGGGTAGAAATAGCCATTGCAGTGTATGCAAACTGCAGCAAATCCCAGGACAAGGCACTCGAAATGCAAGCCAGGGAAAACCTTTTTGCTTATATTGCACAAAAGCATCTTTCTGTGGAAGCGATCACTCTCTGATCCCTTTCATTTCTTGACGCAGAAATAAAATAACTTGGAGTCAAATAAAAAGCTGCAAACACAATCAGCAGTCTAAAACTGTATCACACTAGATAAAATTCCCTGGAATTATCTGTGAATTCATTGAAACTGTATTTTACTTTTTTGTTCGAGACAACCGCTTTGTTGAGGAGGTAATGTATAGATTAAGACAGTACACTTAAACTCCAAAGTCCCTGTGGAGAGTTCATTCTGGTATAAATCTGCTATCCTTTAACTTGGATTATAAACAATCTACATGATATGCACCTGGTTCTGGCAGAGTCTATATTATTTCACTCCCAAAAGCAGCTTTATAAAGAGAACACACTGCATTTCAACAGCAATATAAATAATGTTGCAGTTGGGGATCTTTTGTGCTGCTTTCATTTTTCTTTCTTTCCTTTTCATCTGAACTGAACCACACCTCTCTAAAAATACTCACTTTCTTAATGAAAACCATATTTTTGGGCATTTTTTTCCCCCCGCGTGTGCATGACCTGTTGAAATGCCTGCACAATCTTTAATGTCAGATTCAGACGACACATGTCTTATGAAAGTCTGGGACCCAGCTCTCGGCGGGGCCTCCCAGATCTGTCCCACGTCTTTATGAGAAAGAGGGACAAAACCTTCTGGTTTTGGCATTTTATATTGGAGTCTGCTTTAGGCTAGGCGAAAAAAAAAAAAAGAAGAAAAAAAGAAAAAAATAGCAACGTAGAGTCTAGACAGAAGAGATTGGGTTGAAATCTGGAAGCTATTCAGTGAGGCTACGGCACATGGCAGCTTGACTGCAGCAAGAGATCACATTACGCTGCCTAATTACACATGAAAAATGTACACATCACTTTTCTTAAATGCTTGGAAAAATAGATGTTCAGATGGCAACTGCGAGCTAGAAACTGAGCCAGTCATACATAGTTGGAACTCTTCACAAATGGCATTTCAAAAGCCTGTGTTCTTTTTTTTACAATGTAATTATTTTGTGTGTGTATTCATAAAACAACTTCTAAAAAAGGTATTCTAAATTTAGCAGGCAGTTGCACTGCAGAAGCATGAAAGGTGAAAATCCAACATGTAAGCATGAAGAGCGAGGGCCTAATCGTGACTCCTTGTGAGCCAAAGGGCAAATTCAACCAGGCTTCCTCGGAAGGGTGGTTCAGTCTGCAGGCTCACCTGCTTAATTTTGCTTATGCATCCGCCAACATTTATGTGGTTGCTGTAAGCAAATGGTGTGTTTTCCATCTTCAATGGGAGTAAAGATAAGCAGAGGCTTGAGTATTTGCAGGACCCATGGCCCTGAGATTGTGCGTTTATATTCTTGTGTCTATGAAACGTTTAGAATGGACAAGGCGAGGTTGAAAAAAATAAAAAGCCAAAACCAAAAAAAAAGATGTGATTTTTTGCATGGCTTGAGGATGAAGCTCTTGTCATCGTCATCAGCTCCTCTTGACTTTCTCTCCCCAGGCTCTACTAATGGGGTCTTTTCTGCCCCACTCCTGCAGTGTGCTCACCCCTTTCAGTGATGGACTAAAACAGTTCAGAAAGAAATTTGATGGAGTTGTTCTTTTGTTTCCGTCAGCTTGAATGACATCTGCTCTTCTTTTTATCTTAAAGACAACTGCTCCAAGGGAGAAAACAGTTTTCCAAGCCATTTCCATAGATTTGCTATTTCAAATCCTTCGGTGCTAACGAGACATATAGAAGTGCATTTGCAGGGGAAAATGTTGTTGGTGTGTCTGTCTGCCTCCCAGATTTTGCTTTTCCTATAAGACTCCTTGAGCAAGTTCCTCCAACAGCAAGAGAGCCTAATTCTGCACTATGGACTGTGGTCGGTGCCACTCTGAGTGAGCACAGGGGAAAAAAGCAATCCCCCAAACCCACTCCAGTAACAAGGCTATGTGACTGCTCCCTCCAAGTGCCTTTCAGTCCTTTACTTCTGGAGCCAGAGGCCGGTCAGACCTTGGCTGAACTGCTAATCCTGCCAGACAAAGAGGAAAGAACATCTTGTAAAGTTTTGTTGCTGTTGTTATTATTAAAACGGACTAAGCACGGAGTAACTGGCCAAGCTATCTGGCAAAGATGACCTGCAGAAAAGCCTTTTAGGACAAAAATGATAATTTCTGAATGTGGGAGGAAGCTTCCCCAGTTTAGGGAGATGAACTGCACTGAACCAGCCACTTTTAGTTGCAATATATGGCTTGTTGCATTGATTGTTTCACCACCGTACACCACAGAACCTTCCTTGGCTTCTCCCCTTCACCGCATGGTTGCAAAAAAAAGATGCTTTGCTGTTTGCACAGCCTGTGCCTGCTGGAATCCTGCATGAGAAATATTGGGCACACAAGAATTAGAAAGATGTCCGAATGCCTCAGGCAGAATACAAATTTGAAAGCACTCTGCTCTCGCCAGGGGCAGCTTTTCTGCTTTCCCTTCTGGGAGGGAAGGACAGGGGCTCTGCAGCATCTACCCAAGGCAGGCAGGGCAGGAAGCTCTCCCAGGGGAGCACACTGGAGCTGCCATGAAGGATTGGGATGCCTGTGAAAGTGGGAGCCATGACCACACTAAGGCACACGCTGTTCCCCCTTTGAATAGGCAGGAACCGTTGTGGGCAAGGGCTTCCTTCCTGAGTTAGCCTCCGCAGAGGTTTGAAGAAGATGGACAGACCTGGGCTTGAACACTGAGCAAACGGCTTGGCCCCCACCTTCCTCCGGGTATCTCCCCACTGTATATTTTGTGTGCCACTGCGGTCGGAGGGAGCAGCACCAAACTCTGGAAGTCCTTCAGCAAAGTAAGACCTCATCTTCCAGAAGGTCAGGCTTGCGTGTAATTTATGAGAGTTGTGGTAGCCCTGCTACCCTCTCACTGTTTGTGATGAATTTTAAATAAAGTGACTATTTTCCCTTCTGCTCGTGTTTGGAAAGGTCACTGGTAAAGCAGAAGGAATGATTGCAGGAAACAAATCACTTCCTTTGGTCATTCCTCTCACCACAGCCATGCTATTTTTAACAAATCTTATTAAAAATTATACAACACTGTCTTTTCTGGAATCTATTTTATTGAACAAGTACAAAATAAACCAAGACAGGAAAAACACACCATTTGGAGTAGCTCTTTTTGCTGCAACTGATTTAGCAAAACAAGCCACAAGGGAATGCAAATGGCTTTCTAGAACTGCTTCCTGTGGCCATCTCTCTGTCTGTGTGGAAGAAAGGAGTATTTTAAGCTAACCAGCTGCATCACTTCATGCAATAGTAAATTATTCTAAGTGTTCCAATCACCAAAAAATACACTGTCTCTGAGGTTATTCCCATTATCGATGTTATATGTTTAATTCCTTGCTGCAGAATGTTGTCAAACCCACGGATGTGTGTTTAGAAGGAACTAAAACTGGTCCACCAGATTTGGGCATGTTAGACCCTTCATTTGACAGAGGGAAATTCTTCTCACAGATGATTTTCAAGGTTCCCAATCTCTTCTGTTTACTGTCTTACCATCTAGAAATAATTAATACATTTGAAAAAATATCTCTTCTTGCAGCAGTTCCTGTTCTGGTGGCAAGAGGTGAGGCTGATGATTAGATGGTCTTAATACAACTGCAAGCTTTCTGTTCACTCGCGCATCTTTCACTGGCACTGGGTTAGCACCATTCATTATCAGCCACTACTGACTTTCATTAGGGCCAAGATGCGGCCCTACACATATAAAGACTGAATTTTATACCGAGAGATTACATATGAACGGAGAAGAGAGAGTTGCAAGCAAACAGAAGTTTGGGCCCCAGTTATTCAAAAGATTTACATGCCCAACTTGAAATTATTTCCATGGGGATTAGGTGCCTAAAGAGCCTGATGGAGCTCTTCTGCATCAGAAGTGAAATTATAAGGTATCATTATGATAAGCGAAGTATTACTATTTACCATGAACAGATATCCTCACTACAAAAGAAAAAAAGGATATCCTTCAGGCTGTAGCTCTCCCCATCCACGAATTTTTTGTGTCCATTTGCAAAAGCACACTTAATTGAACCTACCTCTCCTAAGATGTGCAAGGAAAACATCTCTGAGGCATGGACTCAGGCTCTGCTCCATAGAGCAAGGGGAATTTCATTATATGAGTTTAGACTGGAGAAATCTGATTATAGGTTTGGGGCAAGGAGCAGGGAATTTTCCATATGTCATCTACCAATAAGGGTGACGATGTTCATTATGATGGCCACTTAAGTACTAAAGGCACTTGCCCTGTGCATCTTGTTTAGGCTTCAAGAAAATAAAATTGCCTGTCCAGAAGCTAATCTGTTATTGAACTGGATCAGATTAATTTAGAAAGACTATATTCCTTGAGATCCACCAGCATAGGTCTTGATGTACCGCAGTGTTTCTCCTCTACTGTGAATGCACATGTGCATTTGTGTAAAATCATGGGTCAATGACATTTTTAAAAGTCATTACAATTATTATAGAAGATGCCAATCCTGTCACAGTGTCCTCTGATGCCCGGCAAGCGTTTAGCTGGGGATGACTCTGTACCTGGCTGTCATTCTGTGCATTGCTATTGCCATCTAGTTCTGTAGCTGGAAGTAAAAGCACTGAAATAAACATCAGAAATGAAGACCTTAAAGTAGCCAAATCCTATCTGGCAGCTGACCCTTGTTCTGCTAACTCTACAGCCTATTACATATGAATGCCTTAAGACAGATATTTTAAAAGATTTTGCAAGATTTTAGAAAAATATCACTGATAATAGAATAACTGCAGATATCTCCTGATAACAAAAATATTTAGAACAACTTACTCTCACATGTCTGTGAAGAGACAGCCCAGGAATCTCACCATGATACCTGAACACATTTCAGTCATGGGTAACAAATGCAGGAAGAAGCAACCCCATATTTCTCTCCTCAAAAGAATCATGATTCTTATGGCTTTTACTGGCTAAGGCTCATTTCTTTTGTTAGGGATCAGAGGTCAGAGACAGCTTAGATTCTCAACCATGTATTTCATCCAGAATGATTTTTTCCTTGCTCCTCTTTCCTACAGACTGCCATAGGTCATCCACGAATATGAAACAGGTTCTTTTTCCTTCAGAGCTGTTTGCAATCTACAGTGACTTCAAGAGATAATGAGGTTTGGGTTATTAGGATATTAAGCTTAATTATCATCTTTGTTGCTTCCAGGTCACATTCTCAGAAGATTACCTCTTCCCTAAGCCAACCCATATTGGTCCAAAATTTGCGAGAGTAGCTAAGCAGACAGCTTTCTTGAACGTGGCACCTCAGATGCAGCAGCTATCATTGACACTCACCTCCATGGTCCCAGTGACTATGTAACAAGGGTGTTTCCCTAGAAACAAGTACCACTGAGCTGTGGGCATAAAGCTTTAGACAAGAACTACCAACTTGTGCTCCATTCCAGGTGCACTAGCATGCACCAGTTTCATTAATGAACCATTTGTAGCTCTGAGGGTAGTGCAAAGATGACAGTCTCCTTGTCAACACCTCTAGGTAAAGGCTCTTCCCCTGAAAATGTCACTTCACATCCTGGTTCTCTGCGATTTAGAAGTTCTGTAAACAGGGATGCTGCACTAGTGATCAGTGGTTCCCCAGAACAGTGCCTACAGACTGTAAGATCCTGGATCTGAGATAAGCACCACAGATTAATCCTGAAGGAAATCCTGTAGGTCTTGAAATAAAAAGCTCCCATGTGAAGACTTCCACAAAATCTGAAATACATTTAGACGCTAACGGTAAGGGGCCCAGCATCTGCTGGGAGAGGTCTATCCAAAGAATAAGGAAATACTTGAATCCAGATGATCTCAAGGTCATATTTGGTTCAGAATTTTAATCCAGTTTTCTTTTTCTAGCTTCATGACAGCAATAAAGCTCTCTTCTGAAAGATCAGGTAGCAAGGAGAAATTACTGCCACAGAGCAGCAAGAGTGGGGCTGCTCCATGCAGAAGGGATGACCCAGGAGCTGAGGATAACCGCAGCACAGGTTGTGTCCTCACCAACAGAGCAGCATCCCATGGCATTTGAACATGGCAGGCAGAGCCTTTATGAACAGGGTCCATCGACAATCTGAAAGAAGGCAAGTAACATACCAGCTTCAGGGTTCACTCAAGAGGTCAGTGAGGAGCAGCAGGAGAGGGGACTTTCCAGGCTGAGCTTTAATGGAGCTCCTGAGCAGAGGGTGCATCGGTGGGGGGTACCAGGTGAGCATGGTTTGAGTAATTGAGGCCTCTTTGCTATCAGGGTCCTGACACTGACCTAACTGCAGACTTACAGAAAAAGAAGCAAAAACCACAGAAGTAACACCACACAGAGCTTCAAGAATGAAGCAAAAGGGAAAGGCAGGGAGCATTTCAACAGGAAAACTAACTTAATCTCCAACTGAGTGTTAGTTAAGGATATCTGAGGGTTAAGAAGCGAACGCTACCCTTTGCAGAGCACAGTGACATGTGTACAGAGAGCCCAGACCAAAGAGAGCTGTACTGCACGTGGCACGCAGCCCACTGAAGGAAGTGAGCAGATCATCAGTCAAAGGAAGAGCAGCAGCAGTTTAAGGACCTAAATCCATTTGGCTGGGAAAGCTGCCTGCTGCTAGTGAAGTCAAAAGAAAGTTCAATGCTTGCGGTGACTGCCATTTTTGGATGACAGAAACCCTTGCTTAAAACTTTGCAAGCTATTCACACCAAAACTTCTCAGAAGAAAATCCCCTTTTCGCTAATGCCACCTCAGGAAGTGCTCTGCAACTTGGGATGAAATTTCCCATCCGGCCCAGAGAAGCACTGGTTCATAGCACTTTGTTGCCAGGGTGCGCAGGGGAGACTCCTGCTCCTATTCCACTAATATTCCAGCTCCAGGATGGGGAAAATCTTTTGATAACATTTACTGGAACTGGAAGGCTTTTGCTACCTTCTTCCATGTGGGATATCACAGGAGTGCTCCATACCACACAGATGGAGTCCTAACAGGATACAGAAAAGGTAAACAGACAGAAAATGAAGAATAGGTTATTTAGCTGGAACTGAAGAATGGCTGTAGGTCAGAAGGAAAAATCACACAAGCTGGAATACAGACAGCTTCTCCTTCTCTTTTCCCCCTGCACTCCTGGATACCTCTCTGCACAACCTATGGCACCTCCACAGCCATAGAAAAGAAAGACTGTGGACCTCTGAATTGCCGTGGCACACTTCCTAAAATACATAGACGCCTGCGGGATTACATTTGTGCATCTACTGTAAGAGGTAACAGCCCTGAGGTGTGAGGCAGGCTGGGGGTTGAACACAAATAGGGTCTTTCTTATGAATCCTTTCCGAAAGCTCCAAGTGAATATACCCTGAAGGAACACACAATTTCCCCCTGGCAGTAGCTATGTATGAAAGCCTAATACATTTAATTCTAGAAGGAGGTGTCTTTGGGTTCAATAAAATAAAAAACCATCCCACCTCAAAATCTTAGTTCTGGGATATATAGAAAACTGTGTAAACCCTGTTAAAAAGTGCCACTGCATGAAGTTGTGCAGTTTAGCTTCCTTCTAATTTCTGTGCTCTTTTGTCACAATTTAAAGAAGAGAATGTGTCTCAAACCAGTATTACGCTGACATTCAACAATTCAGAGTATATGTCCTTGGAATTTTTATAAAGTGCAATTTTTAAATATTATTTTTCCAAAATACTGCCCAAAGGAACCATTCTGGCTGATCAAACAGCCCTTGTAACTGCTTTAAATGCTCACGCAGCATTTCTCCAAATAAGGCCTTGTATGAAAACGAAACACCACAGGGGCACCATGAAACACCAGTTAGCACCTTTATAAAACTCTGCTTCTAAGATTAACTATGCTACAACCCTGGCAGATCACAGAATTGTAAGTCTTGTACGAGCACAGAGTGGAATTGTGTTAATTTGTCTCAGAGGATGCTATTGCAATAGTCCTTTCTCGTCTTCAGAGAAATCCAGCTCAGAGCACTGAGATGGTGCACACCAGGAGACATTTTACGGGAACATGCTTTCGGAGGGGGGTGCTTTCTTATTCACACAGCTTTCCCTATGCCCTTCAAATTGCGCCAGTCTGTCTGAGGAGGAAACAAAAAGGTCTACATTGAAATTTGCTCTATGGGTCCAAGCAATGTTTCGTCCATATGTCCCATTGGGTCTTTGGCATTGCAAGATCTCTTTGCATGTTTGGGAAGAGACGAGGCAAACACAGAAGGGCTGAAAAGCAATCAATGCTGCTTCCTTCCTTTCTTGTGTTTTCTTTTGCCAGCTACACAGTATTCTTTCAGAGAAATCTGCAAGCCATCAAGTGCATCAGAGCCCAGGCTGCGTTTGCTAGGAGCTGAGCCGAATGTTCAGCAGGAGCCCATTTCCCAGCTGGAAGTGTGACCCCGTTTCAGTGCTGCACATGCAAAAAACCTCCTGCTCATCTTGTGCCTCACAGGGCAGGTTAACACAATACTTGGACTAACCCAGCAGCTCCAGGCTGTTGAAAGGAGTGATTCTACTTCCAAACCTGCTCTGCACTGAGGCCTCAACACTGTGTTGGAGAGCATGCTTTTTTTTGTCTTCAAAGCAGGATAGGCGGATCTTCATGGCAGCACGCATGCAGTAGTTTGACCTCCTGCTCAGTGGCAACAGCCTGAGATGGTCACATCACCTTTGCTCCAGAATTCACTCATTCCCTGTGATTTGTGCGTTGGGTCTCCGTGGAAGGGTCACAGTCCAGCAATGGTGCACCAACAGAGCGCATGAAGGCTGAGGTAAAACAAGTAGCTGACCCCAATTTTTGCAGTGCAAAGAATGTATCTTAACCTCTGGAGCATTTTTCTTTTTGAGAACGAAACTCTTGGCTTCACCCCATCCTCCTCTCTTTACCTTTGTGGTCCCTCACCTTTGCAGGCTTTCAGGATTTTATTTTGAAAAGGAATCACAGAGTAATTCCGGCCATTAGTAAATAACACAAAAGCTGACAAACTGTTAAAAAACCGGAGAGACCTTGCCAACAGACTTAGACGAGACATTTGTTTTTGGGAAACCCTCTGCACAGTACAGTCCACATGCACACTTAATCACGCAGAGAAACATTCACTGTAGGATATATTTTTAGGCAATATTTCAAGTGGCAAATTTCCACTGGGGTACAGCACTTGTCCTGTCATAATTAACTGTACAGAAAATATTAGTCTAGATCTGGCCTGCCTGATGGTGGAGGGAACGTGTTACACCCAAGTTCAAGAGAGGAGCAGGGTCTCTCTCTGTGTGGGCTAATGAAGACTAAGCGCATTACACACATATTTGGCCATCACCACCAAGAAAGGCCACGAGCTTCCCTTGCAGTGTGTGCTTGGTCCTGGAGCTGAATAGCTTTCAGCTGTGCAGAATGCTGTTTGGCTGCTCTGAGAGATGAAAAAAAGATGTAGGAGTCAATCACTGGAGAAGGGAGGATTGATTTAAAAGGGTATTAATGTGACAACCAGGGATCTGAAGGGTGGTGGAAAACCCAGCAGGCCCCACAGCTCCTGTCAAGCGGGTGCTTGCCAAGTCACACAGATCTGCAGTGTGACACATCTCCCATCTTGGATCTCGTGGCTGCACCAATAATTCATGTGCTCACATGGCTCTGGCTGGCTGCCACCCCCAACTCCGCAAAGGGCCACTGTCACACGCTGAGTCTTCCTGCAGGGCCCCTGTCTTCTTTTACTTTAGGTGTCTGTGGGTTTTAAGAAGAAGACCAAGGGGCAGGACTGACAGCAGGGTCGTTGAGGTGAGTCCTCCAGCACATAAGCATTGGCCTTCAGACTTCTCTCTCTCCCCTGGCCTCATGGCTGGGATGTCTGAGCATGCTGAATGTGAAGACAGCACTGGTTGCTGACTTGAATATAGGACAACCTTAAAGCACACACTTTGAGTCAACAGCAATAGGTTTAAGTGTGTACCGGAGGTCTTTGTTGAGTGAGAGTCTTAAAGAACAGGATGGCAAGTCATCCACAGTAAAGTTGTATGTGTTTTGTTGGGTAATGTTGGCTTGGAAAAATCCTTCCCACACATCTTCAAGACAGGGAACAGTTGAAGTAGGCATTTTAAAGGCAAACCAAATGGAAGTCAGCTTTTAAAATTTGTAATTCCTTGAAGAATTCCTGCCATTTTTTTATCTCCCTGACTAGTATATCCCTGACAGTTGCAGCTTTAGCACTCTTCCAGGAGCTTTACTAAGTTACTGGTGTGGCACTTGCCTGCCTCACCTACCAAAAAGCAGTTTATCTCCTACCATGTAGCCATGCTACCCAGCCACAGGAACAATACACATAATGCAATGGGATGCTGAGAGAATTTTCAAGGTGATGTCTTGGCCAAATTGAGTCCATTTACATGAGAAGTATTTACAGACTAGAGGATGGTGAGACCTGCTGAAATCTTCACCTTGTTCTAACCAGATATGTCCACTTTTCCTGGCTTGCCTTATCAGGGGTCACATAGAAACAGACCAGGAGCAAGAAACACATTTGTGAAATGAAAGCTGAGCTTTGACTCCACTTCTCCTTCAAAATGGAACAAGAGCCAATGAAATCCTGTCCACAAGTTTATGGTAACCCCTAATAAATAGGCAATATTTGTTTTGCAGGTGAATTCAGACACCGTCTGCTAATCTACAGAAAAAGTAAAATAACACTGTGAGCAAGTATGTTGGGTTCAGCCAGCCTACCTGCACAGTAGTGAGGTCCACCGTTCTGCCTTAGCATAGAGAAGTCACTTAGGTCTGGGGTCATTTGACTCCAAACACCAAAAGCTTATACCACAGGGTGAGGATGGTGTAAATCTCTACCTTGTATAGTTAACACAAGTATTCCTATGTCTCTAGTTTTGATCTTGAAAGGTCCTTTCATCACAGATTTTTGTGTATTGTGTGTCACACCTCAGTCCTTAGGCTAGCCCATGGTTGGTCACCAGTGTGTATCCCTTCCTACTGCAGCACTGTAAAGTGCTGACCCTCCTCCAGGCAGTCCCTTAGAGGAGAATTGTGAGCAGCAGCTGATGACATCTGGGCTTCTCTCCTCTATCCTTTTTGTATCCTCTGCTGCCCAAACAAATGTGTGTCTGGCTGAGGGGTTTTCTACTTTTGCGTGCTTCATAAGATTTCTTTCCTGTGCCAATTTTCTGATATCTAACATGGAATAAGCCAATGCTAATGCTTAGGCCTCTCCTTCAGCTGCAGCACCAACTGGGTCTCCCTTCTCTATCTAGGCCCTTACTTTAGCAAAACTTGTAACAAACTTCAACAAAAAGTAGAGTTGAATCTCACTGAGAATGTCCAGTAAGTTAAAAAGTTATTCTTGTGTTAATTAGGTTAACACAAGAACTAAAAGGAAAAATGTCAAAGACAAATATGCAAGCCCATTGAGGTCCCACAAGCTATATCTCCATTAAAACTCAAATTAGAAGTCCATGTAACTTCTCCTTTCATTGATCTTCAGCGAGATGTGTTCAATTATTCAATCTTCTTTCAAACCATAAGGCAGAACAGGCACACTGTGAAGAATGCTTAATTCACATTTTGTAAGACATTGCCCTGGCTTACTTTCATTTCTTATATTCTATGTAAAAAACTGTATGCATACAAAGTATTCAGCTGGTTGTGTAAATGGCTTTATCAGGCATAAACATTTCCATGTTTGATATTTTAGTCATGCTCAAGTATAAACACTCATTATCGCTTCTTCTGTATTCCTCCGCCTCAGACAAGTATTGTTTGAGATGAAGTATTTTCCTTCCTTATTCTTTATATTTTTATGTTTGCTGATTATTTTTCTTTTTTATTTTAACTGACTCATTAACACATTTTACAAAGACGTTGTGAAGTGTCTGAAAACCATGTAATTTACTCCACCGTGCTGCAGTTTCATTATATGTTGAACATGCTTATCAGATTTGACAGCTCCTCAGGTTGAATCTGCCTGTTGAAACCAACAAATACTCCTCATATTTAATTTCTGACTTGCATTTTCAGTATTTTAAACACATACTACTATAATGATACTGTAGAAAAAATAAATTAAAACCTATCAAGCTGTGTGAACCATCGAGATTTACATAAATAGAAAATATTTTCTAATTTCTTTAAATTAGAGTGTTCAAATTTCTGAAGCTGAACTAAGAATAACTGTTTTAATGGGTCCGGGAATAAGAATAAATCCTACACAGACGGCATATTCAGGATTACCTTCTCTAGCTGGTGTTGATGACTCTATTGAGAAATAGTAGGGGTCCTTTACTGTATTCGTAAATTTTGAGTAGCAAAACACTATCCCACTGCAGACTATTCCCATAACATTATTTGGTAGATATTAAAACAAAAATTCAGTCTGTGAAAACCTCATATGTAAAAGCATAAAGATAAAATTAACAGATCAGTATTACTCTTTAATTATAGCCCTTATGAGATAATGCAAGATCCACAGTCCTGCATACCAGACCAGCTGCTGTGAGAGTATTCTGTTGCAGAAAATATCCAGCATACTGAAGAAACCAAGGAGAACAAATCTCCAGTTCCTGTTCTGCAAATCTATCAGATCACAAGTTGCCGGGGCAGGGAGAGAATGCAGCCTAGAATAAACCTGCAGAAACTACCTCTTTCACCTCTGTACCCTACCAGAAAGGATTTTTGCCCAGTTTCTAGTTGTTACACAAATGCTGTATAACTCATCACTGCCTGCAGCCCCGCTTCTCAGAACTGCCATTCTAGATGTCTTGGGAATCCCTGAATAATTCTTCCAGAGCTGCCACAGAGAAGACGTAGCCAGCAGATTGAGGAGAAATTCATGAAAACTAGCCATGCTGTTATGCAGCATTTGCCCTTTGTGTGCTACTTTACGCAGTCACTGCACAGTCATTTGTATAGCCACACTCACTTGGGTTGTGTGACATCTAGTTTACATCTCATCTTGACTAACTAGAAATCTTGGCAACTGTAGAAGACTTCTAGCACTTCCAAGGCTAGGCATCTATCTCATGATGTTTCTTGTTTCAGTTAATTTTTTTTCCTTTACTACCTCTTACACCATTAAGCTGCTAAGAAATTCCTTATCCCTTGGATTATTTAATTTTCCATCATTTACTGAGCCCTTGCAACAGCATGCAGTACATCAGTGCTGATTCTGTCTGTGTCTGAAGTGCTCCTCTATCATACTAGTGAAGAGAATAAGCATTTTATTGTAGGCATTTTTTATAGTGAAGCTATGATTTATTTTGCTTACATTTCTTTCTGGCAAATTTTCTTCTCAGTGTACGATGGGGATAGGTAAGATTTTCTTTTTCCACAGTTGCTCCTATAGTCTCCAGTCCTGCGTCACACCCAGTCTAGACTCCACCTGATTTATGTCAGTCTTCAGAAATAACAGGACTTTTTTGGGCTGTGCTGATATCTGAGCAACTCTTTTTGGGAAGAACCATGAATATTTAAGTATTAGCTAAAGGCCAAAGCACTGAATAGTTAAGGATAAGCGTTCCAAAACCAGTCATGACAAATAAAATGGTCAATAATATTTAAGAGGCTTTTTAAAATAATAGTTCTGAGTTGTGTCGCTTGAATGACTATGTTGAAATGCTAAAATGCTTCATATAAAAGATGCCCATAATTGCTGAGATATTTTGAAGTACCTAACTGAATACATGCCTGTAGAGCATGAAGTGCAAAGGATTCACAAGTTGGCTTCAAACTTGATCCCATTTAGCTACTCTTACATTAGATGTAAGGGTGTCTCCAAACTCATCTTGGCTCCAATAAAGACCACAATGTAGGAAAACAAGTCCCACATTTTCCCAGTCCCTCAAATAACCAAGAAATATCCACAGAAACAGCATGCATGCTGAGCAGCTCTCAGCTGAAAATGAGTGGGAAGCAAGAAAAAGACTCAGGTGTGTTAAGTTCACAAAAACCAACACTGTGATACAGCTCAGAAATAGACGATCCAAACAGAAGGTCCTATCAGTATAGGGTGGAGTGTTAATGCTCCCATGTTTATATTAAGATCTCATCTTCAGTATCGCAAACATTGCTGTACAAGTGCTCCTCTAAGAGTAACATCCAAATAAGAGCAGATGTGAAGAATGGCTACTAGGATGACAAAGCTAAAAGACCTGGGTTTATTTAGTCTAACAAAGTCAGATCTAAGGGGAGAAAGGCGTAAGTGCTTTCTGCAAGGAAATTAGGGAGGTATTTGAGCTACTGAAGCAAAGGATAGACTTGACAAAAGAGAAAATAAATATGAACTGGCTACAAGTAAATTTAAACAGGGAACGAGATCGCTGACCATTAGAAGAGTGAAGTTCCCAAATGGCTTTTGGATAGAAGCAAAGTGGGTAGCTGAGCTGGAAACTGAGCTTCTAGATGGCTCACAATCTGTCTAGGAAAGCGACTGCCCACAAGGTCAGGCAAAACCTCATGATTCAATCAGTCCCTTTGGGCCCTATTTCATACAGCCTGAAACCAGGTAAATAAAATGAGAAAAAAAGGTTGCAGAGCAAACTGGAAACCCCAAAACTTTTGGGGCAGATATTTTACTGAAGTCAAAGCCCAGCATCAGAAAAGCAAGACATTGTGAAGCCAGCTGAGGCTGCTACTGGCAAGTGGGATAGGAAGAAGGGTTTCTGTTTTCTACAATGAAAATCTTTATCTCCAGTAAGTAATTGTGGAAAGGAGACAGGAACAGGGAACAAGACTGATTAGGACATGGTAACTGTTCAGGCTCTACCTTAATATAACAAAGAAGTCTTTAAGAATTCTTCTGCATGAATTAAGATTTCTGCACAAAATATGCTACATGCTTAAACAAACAGTCTCTTATTTTATACATGTTTGTTTCTCTTCTGCACCTTAAAATAAATAGGGGTGGTGGTGGTGGAATCTAATCTGGATTGAATGAGAGTGTTGCATTAGGGAAAACACTGAATGTTCCCATTCTTGCAGACTGAAATTATTAATAGATGGAGGTAATAAGAAAAAAGGAATTAGCTGCTTAATGTAGCTGCTCTGAGACTGGAAATTCTGGGACAGAAAATACCAAACACAAAGAAATATTCTGTCATCTCACACACAAGCAAAGGCTGGGATCTCAAGTGGCTGAAGACTAGACTGCAGGGGAAGGGGAGGAGGAAAGGTCACCAAACCCCTAATTTATAGAACTGTTGCAACTAAGGTATCACATGAACTAAAGCCTGAGGGAAAGAGCATTAAAAACCAGACTACATCTGTGCATGCATTAAGAGTGATGAGCTCTGTCAGCCATGGTTTCCTGCAGGTATGTCCACTGTGGCAGGTAATCAGGAAGCTTTGCTGGTGACTATATGCCTGATGTGTGACCAAAGCACAGAAAGCACAGAGCGTGTGCCAGTACACTGCACAGGTTCCCACCTGTGTGCCAGAAATCTACTCACAGGGGCAGAATAAGAAAAACAGGAGTCAAAAGCTTTTCCTCTCTGTTAAATGGACCTAATGGAAAAAAAGTGTTCCTTGCAAAGGTGGATGAAGTAGTCCACTGAAGGAGTCTGACTGAAGGTAACAGTGCATCTACCCCCATAAACCACTTGGGAGGATCTCTGTTCCCCACAGGAGTAGGAAAGACATCTTGCCTGGTCTCTCTGCTTCCCCTAAATAAGGAGAAGGTTTCTGTAGTGCAGGGTCCACTGCCTCAGTGAAGGCTTTCCACAGCATGGTTCTCCTTTCACTCACGTAGCCCACAACAAGACCAAAACAGCTGTGCCTCATGTTCAGGGAGAACACTGCATATGTTCATCCTCTGAAATCCTCACAAATTTGACCTTTGTGATCTCTAGGTAGAGTATTCTCTATTAATAATGTGAAACACAGAACCACAAGACAGCTGAGGTTGGAAGGCATTTCTGGACATTGTCAAATCCAAATCTGTGCTCAAAGCAGGGTCAGTCAGAGCAGGTCCAACTTGAGTTTGAGCATCCCCAAGTAAGAAGAGTCTACAATCTCTCCAGGCAACCTGTTCCCAGTGTTTTTTCATCCTAACAGTAAAAATGGTTTAAGTTGAATTCCCTCTATTTCAGATTGTGCCCATTGCCTCTTGTCCTTTCACTGAGCACCACTGAAAAGAGTTGGACACCATCCTCTTTATTCACCTTCCATCAGGTATTTATATACATGGATAAGACCCACTCTGGGCTTTCCCTTCTCCAGGCTGAACAGTCCCAGCTCCCTCAGTCTTTCCTTGCATGTCAGATGCTCCAAGCCCCTAACCATCTTGGTGGCCCTAAAGAACAGGCTTGTTCACCTATTTAGTGCAAGTTTTAAAATGGGACAATAGGTATTACTTTATTTTCTACTCCGTTTAAATTAGAAGATGATATATCTTCTTATCCACTTTCCATTGTGATTATTGTTAAACACTGCAAACAGGTTTAGTACTTTGAAGAGACAGCATATGAGCTGCCACAGGCAGGACACAGGAACAACCACAAAACCATGGATGAAATATTTGTGATTAAATGCTTTCTGAGTGTTAACTTGTCATTGAAGGCGTACATGTTCTTATCAATATTTGAGTTCAAAACAGAAAGGAACACTATATTTAAACTATTATTTTCCAGAGAAGGTTTCCCCTCCATGACCTCATACAATTGCCATTTCTTCTAAGAACAACAGGGTCTACAATTAAGACATGTTAATAAATCTCTACTAAATGTAGTCTATAAAGAAACAGTGCTTTCATTCTTTGAAGTTGCTTGAACAAGGTTAAGAGCACGTGTGCAGACATCACAGGGTTTGCAGATAATATGCAATAATTTTATAAAGAAGTATGCTCACATATTTGTGAAAGGAGTATGTCGATTTCTGCCATCTGTGGGAATGCACGTAAGGGAATTAAAGATTGCATTCTTCATGCTTCCTGAGTAGTTTAGTGAATGTATAAGGAAATTAGTACACAACAAAGCACAATGTTTTTGAGAGAGCAAAATGACTGGATTTTGAGGCACACTAAGCACCTACTGAGAAAAGCTGATGGTTTTCTCATACTTGTGAAGTCTAATCACAGCAATTAAAGGTTAGTTAGTTTAAAGAAAAAGGTGGGTTGCAAACCATGTACATTTGGGATAATAAGCCTTAGA